>CAUYQU010088818.1:0-11692 GCA_963574635.1 Cheracebus regulus | reverse complement strand
CTCGCTTGGTCACCTAGGCTGGAGTGCAGTGGTGCCATCTTAGCTGACTGCAACCTCCACCTCCCGGGTTCAAGTGATTCTTCTGCCTCAGCCTCCCAAATAGCTGGAGTTATAGGCATGAGCCATGCCCAGCTAAATTTGTTTTTTTAGTCTAGACAGGGTTTTGCCATGTTGGCCAGGCTGGTCTCGAACTCCTGACCTCAGGTGATCCACTCATCTCAGCCTCCCAAACTGCTGGGATTACAAGTGTGAGCCACCGTGCTCAGCCCCTACTAAACCATTTTTGTTTTTGGAAAATAGCTTTCATTTAAAAATATGCTACTGATCTTAACATGCAATCAGTTAAGTATATAAACCACCTATGACTCAGCAATTCCTTCCATTTATAGCCAACAGAATGTCATGTGTGCTCCACAATCAGCAAGATTTGGAAACTAAACTGCAACATGTTCATAAAGGAAGATGGCATATAGCAATGAAAATGGAGAAACAAGATTTCTGACTGCCAAACATAATGCTGAGCAAAATAAGACACAAAATACCACATACAGTATGATTAGATTTCTGTAAAATTCAAAACATCAGGAAAACTGTACTACAACGTGTGTGGGTAGATGCTTAGGTGATATAATTAACAAAGAAAGAGTGAGGACTAGGAGCAGCCAGCGAGTGTGAACTTGGTGCCAAGAGGGTAATGACTGGAAGGAGTTCAAGAAAGGATCTGGGTTAAGGGCAATGTTTGATTTCTGACCTGCATGGTAGCAGAAATAACCTCACATATATTAACCATCACAGTAAGTGACAAGGACTGATTTCACTATTAAGATGCAGACTCTCGGCTGGGCATGGTGGCTCACACCTGTAATGCAAGCACTTGGAGAGGCTGAGGTGTTAGGATCGCTTCAGCACAGGAGTTCAAGACCAGCCTGGATAATACAGTGGAGACCCATCTCTACAAAAAACTAAAAAAAAAAAAAAAATTAGGCATGTTGGCATGCACCTGTAGTCCCAGCTACTCAGGAGGCTGAGCCAGGAGAATCACTTGAACTCAGGAGGTCAGGACTGCAGTGAGCTTTTTTTTTACACCAGTGCCCACTGCACTACAGCCTGGCTGACAGACTGAGACCCTGCCACCAAAAAAACCCCAAAAAACAAAAGACGACTCTGAGTTAAAACCACATAAAGTCTGCCTCTATATATACTGCATAAGAACACCTCAACAGACTAACACAAAGAGGTGAGAATTAAAAGCATGTGCAGATGTACAAAAAGGAAAGGGAGGGAGGGAGCTCCCATAGCTAAACAAACAGAAAACAACACCCTTCAGGAGGGAGGGACAACCACAGATGGGTCCATGCAGTAAAAGGAACAACGTAACAAGACTTAATAATTTTAACCTGTATTCTACCAAGCACAGTCTTAAAACATGTAAATCAGAAACAGAAATTCTTTAAGGAAAAAAAGAAAAAGACACAGGCATAGTAGGAGATTTTAAGTATCACTCAGAAATTGACAGATTAAGCACAAAAAAAATTAATAAAACCATGAAAAGGAGTTCTAGACCAACCTGGCCAACATGTGAAACCACGTTTCTACTAAAAAAAATACAAACATTAGTCAGGCATGGTGGCGGGCACCTGTAATCCTAGCTACTTGGGAGGCTGAGACAGAAGAATCACTTGAACCCAGGAACCCAAGGTTTTGTTGAGCCAAGACGGTGCCATTACACTCCAGCCTGGGCAACAAGAGCGGAACTCCATCTCAAAAAAAAAAAAAAAAAAGAATGAAAATTGAGCCACTGCAACTAACATTTCAAAATATGCAAGAGTACACAGAGGTTTCATAGCACATATCAGAGCAAAATAATGAAAACTGATGGATAAGTACCCAAAGTAGGAAGGCAGAAGAGGAACCATAAAGGAAGAAGAGAAATAGAGACTTGTGGTCGACATCACAGAAGAAAGACAGAATCACAAAGGTCCAGTGGCTCCTTGCAGGCCACCTGCCATCAGCAAGAGTACAAAAAGCAGGCCGAGTTGAGTTGGGTTCAAACTCTCACAGATCTCCAACCAAGATCAGACAGGAATGCAACTCCTCTAAGCAGCTGGCCCCCAAGCTCAGACACCACAGACCTGTTAGGCAGCTTTCAGAAGAGGCCTTGAAAGTAGAGCTCCTCCAGCTCCTATATGCATCCCATCTCACTGTGGCATCTCTAGCCCTCTCCAAAGGACAAGAAACTTACTGACCATCACCTGGAACTCAGGACACCGGTGTCTGCCATCACCACCTTAAATAATTAAAAGAGAACAGAACATGGGTGGGCGCAATGCCTCATGCCTATAATCCCAGCACTTTGGGAGGCCGAGGCGCGTGGATCACCTGATGTCAGGAGTTCGAGACCAACTTGGCCAACATGGTGAAACCCCGTCTGCATAAAAAAATACAAAAATTAGCTGGGTGTGGTGGCACCTGCCTATAATCCCAGCTACTCAGGAGGCTTAAGCAAGAGAATTATTTGAACCCGGGGTGGAGGCTTCAGTGTGCCAACATTGCTCAATTGCACTCCAGCCTGGGCAACAACAGCGAAACTCTGTCAAAAAAGAACATAAAGGAACAGAACATCTCTGGACGAAGATTCAAGCATCTGTCAACAGTGGACGCCTCTGGGAAGGCAAAGAGGATAAAGACACAGAGCCAGAGGAAACTAATTTTCAATGTTCTCTTTCGGGCCTCTAAAATTTCTTTAAAAAATCACATTCACCATAGCATTAACTAATCAAATATTAATATATAGCACATGCATGTATATAAAATAGCAATAACTGTCTGGGTGCAGTGGCTCACACCTGTCAACCCAGCACTTTGGGAGGCCAAGGTGAAAGGATCACTTGAGATCAGGAGTTTGAAACCAGCCTGGGCAACATGGCAAAACCCTGTCTCTACTAAAAATACAAAAAGTAGCTGGGCATGGTGGTGCATGCCTGTAGTCCCAGCTACTTGGGAGGCTGAGGCAGGAAAATCCCTTGAACCTGGGAGGCAGAGGTTGCAGTGAGCTGAGATCACACCACTGCATTCCAGCCTGAGTAACAGAGTGAGACTCTGTCTTAAAGATAGTAATAATTAAAAGTAATAATTAATTAGACAAAGTAAAATAATTTTTAAAATTAAAAGCTGTTTCTCTGAAAAGACAAAACTGACAGACTTTTTTTGGTTTATAATTTTTTTTTATATACAGACAGAGTCTTGCTTTGTTAGCCAGGTATGTTGTCCAAGTTGGTCTTGAACTCCTGGCCTCAAGTAATCTCCTGCTTTGGCCTCCCAAAGGCTAGGGTTACAGGTGTGAGCCACTGTGCCAGGCCAAAACTGACAGACTCCTAACAAGACTGGTTTAGAAGAAAAAGAAAGCACAAACATCAGAAATAAAAAACTCACTGGGCATGATGGCTCATGCCTGTAATCCCAACACTTTGGGAGGCTGAGTTGGGCAGATCACCTGAGGTCAGGAGCTCGAGAACTGCCTGGCCAACATGGTGAAACCCCATCTTTACTAAACATACAAAAAAAATTAGCCGGGCGTGGTGGCGCACACCTGTAATCCCAGCCACTCAGGAGACTGAGGCACCTGAACCTGGGAGGCGGAGGTTGCAGTCAGCCAAGTTCACACCACTGCACTCCAGTCTGGGCGACAGAGCGAGACTCTGTCTCAGAAAACAAAAAAGAAATAAAAAAGTCAAACCTACAAATCATGTAGGAAGTGAAAAGAGAGCCTTCCACAAAACTTTATACCAGTAACTTTGCCAATCTTTCTTTTTTTCTCTTTTTTAAAGAGATGGGGTCTCACTGTGCTGCCCAGACTGCAGTACAGCAGTGCTATAGCACACAGTGGCCCAGAACTCCTGGGCCCAAGCGACCCTCCTGCTTCGTCCCCTGTATAGCTGGAACCATAGGCATGTGCCTTCTTGGCCAGCAACTTTGACTATGACTTATCAGAACTAACCTGAGAAGATATTAACCATTAAAGAAACTGAACCACAACTTTATAATCTACCTAGAGACACACATGGCTGTGAAGTGGAGGTGAGGTCAAAGGCGGGTCATTCATGAATGGGTAGCCCAAGAGTACCGGCATTCCACTAGTCAGGAGCCAAGGCAGAGGAAAACAATAATCAAAGTAACAAAGTCTTGAAGAAGATGAAAACAGATGGGCACTAGAAAGCCCAGTAGGGATAGGCCTTGGAGAGGAAAGAGAGGAGAAAATGCCCTCAGCTATGGGGGTTTGCGGGGGATATAGGGAGGTGCCCTGTGTTAGCTTTGATTTTCTCCCTGAAGCATGGAGGTCAATAGCTGACATGAGTAGGGAGTGGGTAAAGAGGGTACAGGTAGTCTATGAATCAAGGAAAAAGAAGGGTTCCTGCCAAGGGGTCTGGAGGAGTACTTAAAGAAGCCAGAAAAACGTACTAGATGCCCATCTGTGGTTTGGAGTCATGAAGTCATTAAGAGGAAGCCGTAAACTGAGGCCAGTGATTTTCTCCAGGAATATTCTGTCACATGGAGGGAAGAGATAGGGCTAGACCAGCATAGCCACAAATATTCAGGGGATTTGCCTGAAAACCACAGAAGAGCTACAGTGCCAAGTGAGGGAACTCAGGCTCCTAGGAGTGAGGTCAGGGAGACCTGAAGAATGGAACAGAAATGGAATCCATGGACTGATTGATAGGGATGGATGAGGTCAAGGAACTATGGCAGGTCTGGTGCAGTGGCTCGTACCTGTAATCCCAGCATTTTGGGAAGCCAGAGAAGGTGGATCATTTGAGACCATGAGTTCAAGACCAGCCTGGCCATCATGGCGAAACCCTGTCTCTACTAAAAACACAAAAACCAGCCAGGTATGGTGGCATGTGCCTATAGTCCCACGTACTCGGGAGGCTGAGGCATAAGAATCACTTGAACCCAGGAGGCAGAGGCTGCAGTGAGCCAAGATCACACCATTGCACTCCAGCCTGGGTGACAGAGCAAGACTCAGTCTCAAAAAAAAAAAAAAAAAAAAAATTAGCCGGGCCTGTTGGCACATGCCTATAGTCCCAGCTACTCAGGAGGCTGAGGCATGAGAATCTCTTCAACCCCGGAAGCAAGGTTGCAGTGAGCTGACATTGTGCCACTGCATTGCAGCCTGGGCAACTGAGCAAGACTCTGCCTTAAAAAAAAAAAAAAAACCTACGGCAAGGGAAGACAGTCAAGCAACTGAAGTACAAAGATAGATAGTGACCAAGATGAAAGTTTGAATGAAGATTTCTTAAGTTTCCAGGCATGACAATGTCTAGGACACCACGCTAGGATGGTCAGCCTTGGAAGAAGAGGTCTTTAGAAAAGTCTCCAACGTGCAACTGTCAGGCAGGGTGTTAAGAGAAATTCCCACCAATATTCTACAACTGCTGATAACAGAATGCTCATCTAGAAGATACCAATTCAGTTCCACTTCCCCTCTGGATGCAGAAAGCTGCGGGAGAGCAGTGCACTGACCCTAAGGATGAACCAGAGCAGGACAATTCATAAAATCCTATCTCTGGGCCATAGGAGAGGTGAAGTGACCAGGCTGCCAGAGGGAACTATACAACCAAGTCCAACACGCCCCTCTAAGGAGAAGGGGGGACACTCTTACTGTTTCACCTTTGGTAGGGGAAAGAAAGGGGAAGGAGGCCATAAAAGTGGTTAGAAAAAAAACAGCTGAACTTTAAACAAATTCTGAAAGGTTGCAAGTGGCAAGTGTGGGAGTCTAACCCCTGGAAAGCCCCAAAAGGAATGTTCCCACTCATTCCCAGGAGACCTGTGCCCAAGTCTCCAGGCTAATCTATTAGCTGAGAGGAAGGCACACGCCTTTCTCCTTGCCCTGAAGAAAGGCGTGCACCACACACAGGCCAGGACCAGCACAAGACATGGGGCCAGTCAGACCCCTGCACATACAAGGCAGAGTCTAGTTGCCACCTGGCAGAGGCAGGATCACCAGGAAAGGCCCTGAGCACAGGGCTGCCCAAAAGTCAGGCTAGATGGGGAAACTGAGAAGGTGCCACCATCGGAGACCTGTGCCAAGGAGGAAGTAGAGAGAGACCACTCCTCAGGCCCACACGAGCACAAGAAAGCCACACACAGTGCTAACAGTGCTAGAGACAGCCCAGCTGAGGCCGACTGGACTGACTTGGCCTCCCAGATGCGTAACAGGAAACACCCTTAGCCCGGTGCTCTCTGCATACTGTCTGGCACTTGATCAAACAGAACAAGAGAAACAGAAAGCAAGAACCAGTAACGTTTAAGGAAAAAATGATAATACCAATTCTGACAACTCTTCCAGAAAGGAGAAGAAACAGGAATGCATTCCAACTCATTTTATGAGGCCCCGAAGGCCATTATAAGACAAGAAGCCTACAGACAGATAGCCTTCATGAGCACAGATGCAAAAATAATTAACATAATACTAGCAAATCAATCCATCAATACATAAAAAGAATGTCCACAGAAAGAACAAGAACGTTCATAGCAGCTTTTTTCAAAATAGTCCAAATGTGGGAGCAACACAAACATCCATCAATTAATTGGTGAATGCATAAATTGGTGTAGCTGTACAATTAATAATAAAGAGATTATTATGCATGCAATATTTTGGATAACTCTCAAAAGCGTTATGCAAGTTACAGAAGTTTATGTGACACTCTGGAAACAGCAAAACTGTAGGAACAAAAATGAGGTCAGGCCGGGCGTGGTAGCTCACTCCTATAACCCCAGCACTTTGAGAGGTCAAGGTGGGCGGATCACAAGGTCAAGAGATTGAGACCATCCTGGCCAAGATGGTGAAACCCCGTCTCTACTAAAAATACAAAAATTAGCTGGGCGTGTTGGAATACGCCTCTAGTACCAGCAACTTGGGAGGCTGAGGCAGGAGAATCACCTGAACCCTGGAGGTGGACGTTGCAGTGAGCCGAAATCATGCCACTGCACTCCAGCCTGGTGACAGGGCAAGACTCCATCTCAAAAACAAAAAAAAAAGAAAAAAATCAGGTCAGTGGTTACCAGAGGTTAGGGCAGGGGAAGGGAAGTGACTACCAAGGGGAACAAGGGACGTTCATGGGGTGATGCAAACGTTCTGGAGCTTGTTATGTAGTGAATATTTTTTAAGTAAGAAAAGGATGAATCTTAATGGAAGGTAAATTATATATTGTTTTTTTAAAGGCCAGCTCCAACAAAGAGGCCGACCTACAAAAGCAGCAGATGGTCTGAGTCCACAAACACAAGCCAACATTGCATCTCTGCTATTCCCAAGGTCACTGTTTCTGGTGAGGAGAGAAAGGCTCATTTGACAGACTATCCATCACCAAGACAAGCTGGGGTCTGGAAAATGAGATCCTCCCCTAACCCAGGCAAGACAACCACAGGGAACCATAGACACTTCCACTGGTCTCTGAAGCAAGGCACACAGCAGCAGCCTGTTCCCAAGTGCAGAGGCAGGCTAAAACACAAGAGCAGGGCTGGAATCGGAAGAGATGATAAAGTTTAGGAAGAAAAAAACAAAAAAACACAAAAGGAAAGAAAATGGTATTGGTAAAACATACACACACACACACACACACACACACACACACACACACACACACACACACACACACACACACACACCTGCTTTTCTAGAGTTTGTATTCTAATGAAGAAGAAAGTAAACCAAATGAATAAGTAAAATACATAGTATATTAGAAATAAGTGCTAGGAGAGAAGTACAGCAGGAAAGGGGGAAGGTGGGAGGGGCTGAGTGAGAAACTAATTCTGACAATGAGACCCCAAGGATAGAAACTGGCCCTGGAGATGGGGGCTGCCTTCAAGGCATCGGGACTTGGCAGCTGCTGGTGGGCACCAGGCTAACAGCCGGGGCCAGGAAAGATGAAGACCCACACCAGGCAGCAGGGACGTGCTCTTCAGATTGTCACCAGGACTCCCCCAAGGCAGTCCCGCAGGAGAAACAGAGCGGCAGGGAATACGCATGCTTCCTGGCTGCACATAGCAAGGTATCAGAAGAAAGAGAAGAGCAAAGAAAATAATTAGGCGCTTGAAAGTAGAAATCAAAGGGCACAGAAGAGCCCTGGAATGTAGGGGCTCAAATAGGTGCAAAAGCCAACTCCTTCCAGATCCCAATTAGTACATACGAAAGCCTTCCAGAACAAGGGCCCACCAAAACTCAATCAGGTCAAAGATCAGAGTAAGGGTGTGGCCTACCCAGCCAAGCCAGCTGGCAGCACTGTGGCCTCCACAAGGCTGAGACACACAAACAAGTCAAAGGGAAAGCGAGATTTGAGAGCTGCATCGGGTAAAGAATTGCCTGCACGTGGAATTGCTGAGAACTAAACACATGAAAAGTGTACTCCCTTTCCAAGAAACGGCACCACCAAAGAAATCCTAAGCCCAATGCCAAAAGTCACCCTTCAGGGCCACACAGCTTGCTGAGTGAATTGTGCCCAGACAAGGAGGGCAGGTGTCCTGCCACCTACTGCAGTGTGGTCAAGAAAGCCCAGGAAGAACGTCCCAGGAGACACAGGCTAGAAGGTCATGCAGGAGGGAACCCCCCTGAAGCAAAAGCAAATCCATTACTTTCACTGCCAGTTAGCCCTATAATCTGGGGTGGGGAGAGCCAATGCCCTGCGCTGCCTGTGTGGGCAGCCACTCACCACCGGCTGGTCAAGGCCGCCATGCATGTCCTCCTTCTCCACGGTCCTGCGGCAGTCCGGGCACACCCATAGTGGCAGGTGAAGCACGCTGTTGCCCTTGGGAGCCATGGAAAGGGCCAATTTGCTCGCAGTCTTACTTCCGCTCTCTAAGAATGAGGAGTCTTTACGTTCACTTCTGCACAGAAGACAATAATCCCCAGCGGGGTACGGTGGTGTCCTATGATTCATGCCAAAACTAAAAGGAGTCTGGAATAGAAAAAAAAATTCTATTTTCAAAACCTGATCCACAAAGCCAAGAATATTAAAATATATTTATGTATAGTTCTAAAACTAAAATACATGTGTATGTTTATATACAGAAATATAAAACAGGAAACGTATTGAATAAAACTAAACCTAATGTTCTAGAAACTCATACTACTTCAAATAAAATAGTACTATAAAGAAAATCTTATCTTAGTACGAATACAATTAACCCCTTCACCTTGACTTCTGTATTACTTACCCACGCGCCACATGCTAGAAACTGTTAGCCTGAATTTTCATACCGTTTACCACCCATGAAGTCTGAAACCACTATTCTAGAGGCACCTGCACACCAGGGCTCAGACCTAAGATGGTAGTTCTGGCTTAAATGTGTCTGCAGATCCAAACCATCTCTGAGGTGAGCTGTCCAAATTCCAGATTCAAGATAAACCGGGAGCTGATGGCAGCCGCACATCCAAGGCCCAGCCTCCCTTCTAGGCCCAGCAATAATGATGCTGAGCTTATCCTCCTATCACCTGATGTAAATAAACATCTGCATTTTCAAATAGGTCCTACAATGTGGGGCAAGGGAAAGAGGCCCCAGAGGCAGGAGGAAAAGGCAAGAGTATTATACCTTAGAACCTCTCAAAAGATAACTACCCACTCTATCAGAAAAAAATAAAATTAGCCTTTAAAACACAAATAAAGAAAAAGAAACTGAAGGCTGGGCACAGTGGCTCAGGCCTGTGATCCCAGCCTTCAGTTGAGAGGCAGAAGCGGGAGGATCACTTGAGCTCAGGAGTTTGAGACCAGCCTGGGTAATATAGCAAGACTTCACCTCTACAAAAAAATCCAAGTATTAGCCAGGCATGGTGGTGCACATCTGTAGTACCAGCTACTAGGGAGGCTGAGGTGACAGGATTGCTAAAACCCAGCAAGTTGAGGCTGTAGTGAGCTGTGATCATGCCACTGCACTCTAGCATGGGTGCACTCTAGCCTCAAAAAAGAAAAGAAAAGAAAAATTCAGCCTGGCCAACATGGTGAAACCCTGTCTCTGTTAAAAATACAAAATTAACCAGGCGTGGTAGCGTGCGCCTGTAGTCCCAGCTACTCAGGAGGCTGAGGCAGAAGAATCACTTTAACCCGAGAGGTGGAAGTTGCAGTGAGCTGAGACTGCGCCACTGCACTCAAGCCTGGGCACCAGAGAAAGACTGTCTCAAAAACGAGGGGAAGGGAGGGGAGAGAAACTGATACTCACAGGCCTGGAAATGGGGGTAAAGTCCCAAGGCCAGCAAATTGGGGGCAGGGGGACAGACAAGATTTTAACCTGTATCAACCCAATCCTAAGACGGGCCCTTCACACAGCACTGCTTCTGCACCTTAGGAGGAAGGCCCTTTCGAGCCTTGAGGACAGGCTGAAGACAGGCACTCCCAGGCGGCAGGGCAGAGGGAAGACTAGCCTGGCCTTCCACAGGCAGCCAAAACCAGAGCACACAGTGGGGTGGAGGTGAGAGAACCCCCGCTGGTCTCTCCTGCCATGTGGGGTGCCCTTGCTGCAGGACACACCAGATGGGAAGAGAGAGGACCCAGGTGAGGCTGTTCAGGCTTTTCAGTCTCCATCTCCACCCAGAGGCTTCTCCAGGGCCGGGCTGGATCAGTCCCATAGCTCTTACCACAGCCTGGGGCTCTCTCCCCATCCTACCACCAACAGTCAAACAGCCTGAGTGTGCATGACAGACTGGCCCCACAACGACAGCTAAGGGCTCTAATTTGGACCCCAGGCTCCATCCTTAGAGTTCCCACTGACCGGCAGGCAGCATATAGTTAAACAAGGGGCTAAATGTATAAATGAATGAATTAGTGATTGGAAGAATGAATGATAGCACCAGTAAGACTCAAAAGATATTTATATATATTCTCACGTGTTTCCGTAAACCAATGGTCAAAACTGCTGACTCCTGGAGAGAGATCCAAGATGGCCGATTAGCAACAGCTCAGGAATGTAGCTTCCAGTGAAAGCGCAGAGAACGAGTGGACGCCGCACTTTCCGATGAATTTTTGTTGCCCACAGACTGGGAGATTCCCGGCAGAGGAGCCACACGGGTCGCCAGCGCAACTCTCTTGGCCGGTGCGGCTGTTTTGCCAGTGCCCCAGCGCGGCACTTCCCGGTGCAGGGTATACGGGACGGACGGGCTCGGCTGGTCCCATCCCCACAAGGAAAACAGCAATTGGAAGCACTGAGGACTGAGAGTTTCACAGCAAGCACAGCGAACCCGGGAAGGTCCAGCTCTGTGGGGAAGGGGCATCCGCCAAAGGAAAAATAAGAAATAGAAAAACTTCATCACCAGGTGGAGAGAGATCCAAGATGGCCGATTAGCAGTTCAGGATTGTAGCTCCCAGTGAAAGCGCAGAGAGTGAGTGGATGCCGCAATTGCAGACGAATTTTTGATGCCCACAGACTGGGAGATTCCCGGCGAAGGAGCCACCCAGGTCGCCAGCGCGACTCTTTTGGCCGGCGCGGCGCTTCTCGGTGCAGAGTGTATGGGACAGATGGGCTAGGCTAGTCCCATCCCCACAAGGAGAACAGCAATTGGAAGCGCTGAGGACTGAGAACAAACACAGCTGAACCCGGGAAGGCCCAGCTCTGTAGGGAAGGGGCGCCCCCCGAAGGAAAACTAAGAAACAGAAAAAACTTCATCACCAACAAGCCGGACGTCCACTCAGAGACCCAATCTGAAAGT
>CAUYQU010088816.1:0-40325 GCA_963574635.1 Cheracebus regulus | reverse complement strand
GAAAATCAAACACCGCATGTTCTCACTCATAGGTGGGTGTTGAACAATGAGAACACATGGACACAGGGAGGGGAGCATCACACACTGGGGTCTGTTGGGAGGGAATAGCAGATGGCATAGAAAATTTTTATATAATCAACTAGTAGCTGAAAAGTTCCCAAGTCTTGGGAGATACAGGGACATATAGATTTTGCAAACTTAAAGGCTTCCAATCAGATTAAAACCATGGATACTTTCTCTGAGACACATTATAGTAAAACTGACAAAAGTCAAAGTTAAGGAGAATTCTAATAGCTGCAAGAGATAAATGTCAAGTCACAATAAAATAATTTCTATTTGACTATCAGCAGACATCTCAGCAAAAACCTTACAGGCCAGGAGGGAGTAGGAAGACATATTAAAAGAACCAAAAGAAAAATAAAATGTCATCCAAGAATACTACATTGAGGAAAACTATCATTTAGAAATAAAGGAGAAATAAAGACCTTCCCAGACAAGCAGAAACTGTGGGGATTCATCACCATTAGAGTAGACTTAAAAGAAATGCCTAAAGGAGTGCTGCAATGCGAAATAAAAGGAAAATCATTGATGTAAAGGCACATCAAAGTACAAAATTTACCAGTATAGGTAAACCCATACAATACCCAGGATACCCCAGTGATGTAATGTTGCTATGTAAATCCTTCAATCCTGTAGTATGAAGATTCAGAGTAAAAAACATCTAAAATTTGTGTTGAAGGAACATACAAACGATAATAATATAAACCAAAGCACTCAGAATACAAATTGTGGGAGAGACGGGAAAAGGTCAAAAGTGTTTTTGTGTGACCAAAGTTATGTTGTTATCAAGACTCTATGTTAGCACATAAAATTACAGAAGATTACATAGATGAGAAAGAATAAGGGAAAAAACTTAACATTAGGTAACTACAAACCACAGATAAACAAGAGATCAAGAAGGAAACAAAGATTTACCAAACAACCAGAAAACAATTGATGGGAGTAAGAACCACCTATCAGTAACAAACTTGAATGTAAATAAATCAAATTCTGCAATTAAAGGACATAGAATGGCTGAGTGAATTTGAAAAATCCAACTATATTTTGCCTACAAGAGAGGTATCTCTCTATTAAAGACAAATAGAGTGAAAGTGAATGAATGGAAAAAGATACTGCATGCAAACAGAAACCAAAAATGATCAGGAGAAGCAATACTTATGTTAGACAGAATAGATGTTAATTCAAAAACCATCAAAAGAAACTCTTTGGAGTAAAATGCTAAGTGTGGATGAATAAAATATGTAGATGCTGAGACTGAAGAGGGAGGAAGGATGGGAACCCTGTATGTGAAGACTGAATGCTAGGGCTGGAGTGTCCGGCCCTGAAGAGCTCCTGGGAAGGGTTAAGTAAAGAGACTGGAAGATTATCGACTGTCACCATGGACCTCTGTGATCCTAGGTGTAAGGGATCACACACTCCTCACAGACATTTGAGCTGGTGAATAGATCTCACTGGAGATTACATGGAAGTGGAGTTGTAACAGGCATGGAGTCAGGGTCCTTTATGTGTGGGATAGCTCCAGCAGAGTCCAGCTGTTAGTGTGCATTGCCCAGGGCTCCTCATCTCCCTCTGAGAGGCTCTGGCCCCAGCTAACCACCAAGAAGAAAGCAGAGCTGGCGTCCCCACAGGACTGAGGCACATCTGCCCTGAAGGCCTGCCTGCCCACCAGTCTCTCCCAGGGCTTCTGCCTGGCTGCTCCACAGGAGCATGTACACAGCACAGCCCCACTGATCAGCCTGGGTGTTTTGCTAAACCTGGGTGTGTTTCGAGCCTGTGAGCCCTTCAGATCCCATAGCACCCATGGAACACAACCCCAAGTGTTCAGAGGAAGGAGCCAGGAACAGGTCCTGGCTCACATGGGTGGTGGCCCATGGCTTCAGAGTGCTAAGCCAAAATCTGTGCCTGGCACTTAAGCAAGGGAGGCGCCCACACTCTCAGAAAACTAAGAGAGGTGGAGTCACACAGGTTTGTGGGCTGCTGTGGAATCTAGGCATGTCTATCTCTGCAGGGGTGGTAGAGTAAGTAAGGATGTGGACTATTTCCCTACTGGATTTTTGTCTGAGGGGACCCTATGACCCAAAACACCTTACCAAAATAAAGAAAAAAATGAGAGCACAGCACCAGTGATTGAAGATGGCTCCCTCAAGGCCCAAGAGGGAACCTGGTGTAGGGGGTTATTGCTCCACCTGACACCACAGAGCACAGCTGCAAATGCAAGAATCCATAAAGGAGCCACAAGGCTGAATAAGAGCCTATCTTCCATTGGCCAACTGCTGTCTACTGGATTACAGCCTAAACTATGACACCAAAAAACACTGCTAATTTTTTCCCCCTGTGAAATCAAGGGAAATAATTTAACAAGTCCTTGTACAGAGCCTTAGCCTTCTGAAAACTTCTAGAAATGAAGCCAACTGAATATATTCAATTTATATCACAGTTATAAAGAAGACCCTCTCATATGAAAAAGAATTCTTTACCCCCAAACAAGCCCATCAGCTTCCCTGCAATGGTGATTAATCAGTCTGAAATGTCTGAAATGACAGACACATAAACCAGAACTGGATGACAAGGAAGATGATTGAGATTGAGTTGAAACTCAGTCTAAGGAAGCCAAGCAATCCAGTTAACTGATTTAAGAACTGACAGATGAAATAGTCATTTTAAGAAATACCCAATCTGAGCTTCTTGAGGTTAAAAAAAATCACTACAAGAATTTCATAATACAATTGGAAGTATTAACAGGAGAATAGACCAAGCTAAGGAAATAATCTCAGAGCTCGAATACTGGTTCTTTCAACCAACTCAGATAAAAATAAAGAAAGCAAAAATGAAGAAATAAAGAACAATACCTCCAAGTAATATGAGATTATATAAAGAGACCAACTGTAGGACTAATTGGCATTCCTCAGAGAGAAGGAGAGAGAATAATCAACTTGCAAAATATATTTGAGGATATAGTTTGTAGACATTTCCCTAAAATGTTTGGAGATGTTGACATGCAAATACAAGAAACACAGAGAACCCCAACCAGCTACTATACAAAATGACAGTCTCCAAGGTACGTACTCGTCACACTCACAGAGATAAATACAAAAAAAAATGTCTTAAAGGCAGTTAGAGAGAAGGGGCAGGTCACTTACAGAGGGAATCCCATCAGGCTAGCAGCAGAACTCTCAGAAGAAACCTTAAAAGTCAGAAGAAGGGGAGGGTTAACATGGGGAGAAATGCCAGATATCGGTGATGGGGAGGAAGGCAGGAAACCACACTGCCCTGTATGAACCTTTGCAACAATCTTGCATGTTCTCCACATGTACCTCAAAACCTAAAACGCAATAAAATATATACATATATATAAAGGTAAATGATGAACATAAAAAAAAAGTCAGAAGTTGAGAGCCTAATTTGAGCATCCTTAAAGAAAAGAAATTGCAACCAAGAATTTCATGTTCCACAGAACTAAGCTTCATAAGTGAAGGGTAAATAAAAGCCTTCTTAGAGAATCAAAAGCTATATTTCAACTAGACCAGCATTATAAGAGGTCCTTAAGGGACTAAACATGGAATCAAAAGAATGTCACCTGTACCACAATAACACACTTAAGCACTCACAGCCACTGTACAGCAACTATGCAATCAAGTCTACCTAACAAATAGCTAACAACAGGATGACAGGATCAAAATCACACAGAACAATACTAAACTTGAATGTGAATGGGATAAACACCACACTTAAAAGACACAGAGTGGCCAGCTTGACAAAAGGATAAAACAAAAACAGTTGTTGTCTTCAAGAGGTGCACCTCACATGTAATAACACTTATAGCATCTTGGTAAAATGATAAGAGTAAAATTTGCCTTGCAAATGGAAAACACAAATGGGAAGGAATTGCTATTCTTATATTAGATAAAACAGACTTTAAACCAATAAAAATTAAGAAGGACAATAAAGGGAGGTACATAATGATACTGGGTACAGTACAACAAGAAGCCTTAACTATCATAAATATATATACATCCCACATTGGAGCACCTATATGCATAAAACAATTTCTTCCAGGCCTATAAAAAGACTTAGACATTCAGACAAAATAGTGGAATACTTCAACACTCCACTGACAGCATTAGACAAATCATCAAGGCAGGAAACTAACCAAAAAGCTCTAGATTTAAAGTCCACACTCAACACATTATAATAGTCATCTACAAAACATTCCATCCAACAACCACAGAACATACATTCTCCTCATCTGCACACATAATATATTTTAATATTGACTACATGTTCAGTCATAAAGCAAGTCTCAATAAATTTGAAAAAAACCCTGAAATCATAACAAGCACATTCTTGGACCACAGTGCAAGAGACACTGAAAGCAATATCAAGGACATCTCTCAAAACTGTACACCTATCTGGAAAGTAAATAATTTACTCTTGCATAACTCCTTGGTGAACTAAAAAGGCAGAATTAAAAAAAAATCATTGAAATTAGTGAAAATTGGACAAAGCTTACTAAAATCTCTGGGATGCATTTCTGTTTTCAGTGTTAACAGAAAAGTTTATTGCCCTAAATTCCTTTATCAAGAAGTTAGAAAGATCCCAAATTACTACTCTAACTTTGCATCTAAACAAAATAGAAATAAAAAACCCAAATAGAGAAAAAGAAGTAACTAAAATTAGAGAATAACTTAATGAAATTGAGATGCAAAAATGTATACAAAACATCAATGAAACCAAGAGTTGTTTCTTTTCTAAAAGAATAATATTGATAGAATATTAACTAGATTTACAAAGAAATAAAGACTCACATAAGCATAATCAGAAATGACAAGGGGAACATTACAACTGATCTCACAGAAATACAAAAGATCCTCAGAGACTACTATGAACAACTTTATGCATGAAAACTAGAAAATTTAGAGTAAATGAATAATTTCTGAAAGGACATAATCTCTCAAGATTGAATCAGAAAGAGTTAGAAGCCCTGAATAAACCAATATCAACTTCTGAAATTGAATCAGTAATAAAGAACTGACCAAACAAACAAAAAAAAACCACTGAATCAGATGAATTTAAGCCAAATTCTATCAGACGTACAAAGAATAACTGATATCAATTCTACTGAAACTATTCTGAAAAATCGAGGAAGAGGGGCTCCTCCCTAATTTATTCTATGAAGTCAGCATCAGCTCCATTCATAAATCTGGCAGAGACACAATAAAAATAAAAATAAAAAAAACACAGAACTTCAGGCCAGTATACTTGAAGAAAATAAATGTAAAATTCTTCAATAAAATACTAAATAACCAAATCCAGAAGCAGTTATAAAGTTAATAACTCATGATCAACTAGATTTTATTCCTAGGGTGTGAGGCTGGTTCAACATAAACACATTAATAAATGTGATTTGCCACATAAAAAGAATTAAATGCAAAAACTGTATGGTCATCTCAGTAGATGTAGAAAAAGTTTTTGATAAAACCATTTATTCATGATAAAAACCATTAGCAAACTAGGCATTAAAGGAACATACCTCAAAATAGTTAGAACCATCCATGAAAATCTCACAGCTTACATTATAATGAATGGGCAAAAGCTCAAACTATTCCCCTTGAGAACCAGAACAAGGCAAGGATGAAGACTCTCACCATTTCTTTTCAATATGCCGGTGGCATTCTTAGCCAAAGCAATCAGAAAAGAGAAAGAAATGAAGGGCACCCAAATAGGAGAAATAGAGAAATCAAACTACCTCTCTTTGCTGATAATATGATTTTATACGTAGAAAATTCTAGAGTCACTGCCAAAAGGCTCTGAGAACTGATAAATGACTTTCAGGATACAAAATGAATGTTCAGAAATCAGTAACATTTCTGTACATCAATAATGTCCGTGCTGGGAGTAAAATCGAAACAGAAGTCCAAATACAATAGCCAAAAAGAAAATGAAATATTGAGGGGTACAACTAGCCTAGATGTTGAAAGATGTTTACAAGGAGAACTACAAAATACTGTGTTGAAAGAAATCAGAAATGATGCAAACACATGGAAAAATATTTCCTGGTCCTCAATTACAATTATCGATATTGTAAAAATGGCCATGCTACTCAAAGCAATCTATAGATTCAATGCTATATTGTACCATATATAAGAATTAACTCAAAATGGATCCAAGTTTTAAATGCAAGACCTCAAACTATAAAAATTCTAGAAGCCAGTCTGGAAAACAGTCTTTTTGATATCAGTCTTGGCAAATAATTTTTGGCTAATTCCCAAAAGCAATTGCAATGCAAACAAAAATAGTGAGATAGAAACTAAGCTAAAGAGCTTCTGCACTACAAAATAAACTATCAATGGAGTAAACAGGCAACCTACAGAATAGGAGAAAGTATTGCGAACTATGCATCCAACAGATTTCTAATATCCAAAATGTATAGGTAACTTAATAAGGAAAAAGAACCCCATTAAGAACCCCATGGGTAAAGGACATGAACAGACACTTCTCAAAAGAAGACACACAGTCAACAAACATGAAAAAATGCTCAGTATGCTTAATCATAAGGGAAATTCACAATGAGTTACCACCTCACAGTAGTCAGAATAGCTATTATTAAAAGGTCAAAAAACAACAGTGCTGGTGAACTTGTAGAGAAAAGGAAACACTTATATACTGTTGGTGGGAATGTACATTCATTCAGCCACTATGGAAAGCTGTCTGGAGATTTCTCAAGGAACTTAAAGCAGAACTACCGTACAACCCAGCAAGACCATTACTGGGTATATACCCTAAGGAAAATAATTTTTTCTACCAAAAGGACACATTTACTTATATGTTTACTGCTGCACTATTTATAATATCAAAGAAATGAAATCCACCCAGGTGCCCACTAACAGTAGACTGGATTTAAAAAAAAAAATGTAGTACATATACAGCATGGAATACTGCATAGCCATAAAAAAAGAATAAAATCATGTTCTTTTCAGCAACACTAGGGAAGTGGAAAATGTAATCCTAAGCTAATTAATACAGGAACAAAACTTATAAATGAAAGCTAAACATTGAGCACACATGGACATAAATATGGGAACAATAGACACTGTTGGGGGACAGGAGAGAACAGATGGAGAAGGAGCAGGAGTTGAAAAACTACCTATTGAGTGTCATGTTCACTACCTGTGTGATGAGATCTATACACCTATCTAAGCACCATGCAATATTCTCATGTAAGAAGCCTACACATGTACCACTTGTATCTATGATAAAAATGAAAATTAAAAATAATGAGTGAGGAAGAGTGAGAAAATTGAATAATTAATAATAAGTCTTTCATTAAACAATAGCTCACATCACTATGGCTTAACTGCTAAATTCTAACAAGCATGTAGAGAAGATATAGTAAGTCTAGCCAAACTATTTCAGAAGAGAAACAATTATTTCCAAACTCATTTATTTGGCCAATATTACTCTCACTCCAAAAGCAGTCAGGAGTGTAACAGGCCAATATCTTTGATGTACATACATGCAAAAATCCTCAACTAAATACTAGCAAGCAGAATTAAACAGCATATTAAAAATATCAACTATAATTAAGTGGGCTTCATCTTTGGAATACAAGAATGATCCAACATATGAAACTAAATAAATATGATATACCACATTAACAAAAAGAAAGGCAAAAACCATATGATCAACAGTCAAAAAGAAATTATTTGACAAAATTTTCAAAATCATTTTATATTAAAAACTCTCAACAAAGTAGGTATAGAAGGTATGTACCTCAACATAATAAAGGTCACATATAACAGCCCCAAAGCTGACATACTGAATGAAGAACAGCTGGACACTTTTTCTCTAAGATTAGGAACATGATATGAATGCCATCTTTCATCATCCTTTTTCAACATAGTATTGAAAGTTCTAGCCATAAGAAGTAGGCATGAGAAAAAAACTAATGACATCCTAAGTAGAAAATATTAAGTTGTCTCTGTTTATAGATAACAATATCTTATATATAATACAGAAAATCATAAAGAATGTATCAAAAAGCTGTTTGAAATAATAAACAAACTTAGTAAAGTTGCAGGATACAAAATCAACATACAAAAATTAGTATCAGTTCTGTACATTAATGGCAAACTATCTGAAAAAATCAATTGAACAATTCAATTACTAGTAGATACAAAAAACAAGATACACCCAAATAAATGTAACCAAGGATGTAAAAGATCTCTACATCGAAAACTGTAAAATATTGATGAAAGAAATTGAAGATACAAACAAATGGCAAGGTTTCTTATGCTCATGGATTGAAAGAATTAATATTATTGATATGCCATACTGTCCAAAGCATTCTACATAGTTATTAGAATCTCTATCAAAAAATACCAGTAATATTCTTAACAAAAATAGAAAAAAAGTCCTAAAATTCCTATGAAAGCATAAAAGATTTTGAAATACCCAAAGCAATTCTGAACCAAAAAATTAACACATAGGCAAATGGAACAGTATAGACAGTGAATAAGTAAATTCACACCTACAGCCAACCGATAGTCCACAAATGTTTTAAGGATACATATTGGGGAAAAGCCAAAATGGTTTTAAGACTTAAACTTAAAACTGACACTATAAAACTGCTGTAAGAAAACTTAAGGGAGCACTTTATAGCATTGGGCTGAACAAATATTTTTTTATTTTTGTTTTTATAGATTTAGGGGTACAAGTGAGGTTATGCTAGATTGATTTATTGCATAGTGATTAAGTGTGGGCTTTTGGTGTACACATCACCCAAATAGTGTATGTTGTATCAAGTATCAAGTAGGTGGTTTTATTCACTTCCACCATCTCGCCTTTTGGAGTCCCCAGTGTCTATTATTCTATTCAGTGTGTCCATATGTACACATTGTTTAGCTCCCATGTATAAGTGATAATGTGTAATTTTTGACTTCCTGTTTCTGAGTCATTTTATTTAGGGTAATAGTCAACAGTTCCATCCATGTTGCTGCAGAAAACATGATTGTATTCTTTTTATGTCTGAGTAATATTCCATTGTGTGTGTGTGTGTGTGTATACATATATATATATATGTCTGTCTCTCTCCGTGTGTGTGTGTGTATATATATATATATATATCTGTCTCTCTCCGTGTGTGTGTGTGTCTCTCTCTCTATATATATATATACATACATATATATTGATATGTATATATACATATAAAATAGAGAGAGAGAGAGAGACCATATTATGTCATTCAGTCATCCACTGGTGGACACTTATGTTGATTCTATGACTTTGTTATTGAGAACAGTGTTGCAATAAACATAAGAATGTGGGTGTCCATTTGATAAAATAACTTCTATTTGGGGAGTAGATACTCAGCAGTTGAACTTGTGGGGAAAAAGGCAGTTCTACATTTAGCTTCTTGAAAAATCTCCATACAGTTTTCTGTAGAGATTTTAGTAATTTACATTGTCACCAACATTATATAAGAGATCCCTTTTCTCTGTATTCTCAACAACATCTTTGGTTTTTGACTTTTTAATAATACCCATTTTGAATGGTATAAGATGGTACATCATTATGGTTTTAATTTGCATTTCTCTGATAATTAGTGATATTCAGCATTTTCATTTTATGTTATTGATGGCCATTTGTATGTCTTCTTTACTTGTAGGTCTTTGTCCATTTTTAAATCATAATAATATTATTTACTATTGAGTAATTTGAGTTTCTTCTATATTCTGGTACTAATCTTCTGATAGACTGATAGTTTGCAAATATTTTCTCCCATTTTGGAGGCTAGTTACAATGGTTATTCCTAAAAAGACAATAGAAAACAAGTACTGGTGGGGATGTGGAAAAAAAAAAAGGAGCACCTACATATTTTTGGTAGGATTATAAACTATTACAGTGACTATGGGAAAAAATAGGAATGCTTTTCTAAAAATGTAAATAGAACTTCTGTATAAGCCAGTAATTCCACTATTGAGTATATACCCAAAGGAAATAAAATTGGTATTTTGAAGAGATATCTGCACTCCTGTATTCATTGCAGTACTATTTCTGATAGCCAAGATGTGAAATCAACCAATATGTCCAATAATGCACTATTAAAGAAAATATGGTGTATATATATATATATATCCATGATGGAATTATGTTCATCTATTGAAAAATAATAAAATTTGGCCATTTGTTACCGCATGTATGGAACTGGAGGACATCATGTTAAGTAAAATAAGCCAGACACAGAAAGACGAGTACCACATGGTTTCACTCATATCTGTAATATTAAAAAATAGAAGCAGATAGTAGAATATTAATTTCCAAAAAGTGAGGAGAGGAAAGAGAAGATGAATAGAGAGTGGGGAGAAGTTTGTCAACAGTTACAAAATAATTAAATAGTAGAAATAATTCTGTTGTTGTAACGGATAATGACAGTCAACAGTGACATATTGCATAGTACAAAATATCTAGAAAATTGGCTTTGAATATTCTCGTTACAAAGAAATGAAACATGTATAAGGTGATGGATACTCTGTAATCTCATTAGATTGGTATACTGCATGTGTGTGTGAGTGTTTATAATCATCAAATTTTACCCTATAAATACGAAGAGTTGAAATATGCCAATAAAATAAAAAATTTAAAGTGTCAAAAATATTAAATAAAACAATTGTTGATGGAATAATTAGATATACATATTTCTAAAATATCTTAATTCTTATGTGGAACATTAATCAATTAAATACAAATAGATTATAGGATAAACATAAAACCCGAAGCTATAAAACATCTTATAGGAAAGATAGGAAGAACTCTTAATATCCTGAGTTGCAAATATTTGTTAGTGTATTAATCTGTTTTCACACTGCTATAAAGAACTGTCCAAGACTGGGTAATTTATAAAGGAAAGAGGTTTCATTGACTCACAGTTCCACGTGGCTGTGAAAGCCTCAAGAAATTTGCAGTCATGGTGAAAGGTGAAGGCGAAGCAAGGCACCTTCTTCACAAGATGGCAAGAAGGAGAATGAATGCAGGAGGAACTACCAAGCACTTAAAAAACCATCAGATCTCATGAGAAATTACTATCATGAGAACAGCATGAGAGAAATCACATGCATGATTCAATTACCTCCATGTGGTCCCTCCCTTGATACATAAGGATTATGGGAATTACAATCTAAGATGAGAATTTGGTGAGCATTCGGTCTCCGCCCCCTCCCAAATCTTGTGTGCTTACATTTCAAAGCAAAATCATGCCTTTCCAACAGACCCCCAAAGTCTTAACTTATTTCGGTGTTAACCCGTAAGTCCATGTCCAAAATCTCATCTGAGACAAGGCAAGTCTCTCAGGCTTACGAGCCTGTATAATCAAAATCAAGTTAGTTAGGAAGTAATTGCCACTATATAATGCATTTTTTGCTTCCCCTTGGCCTGCTACTATGGTTGTAAGTTTCCAGAGACATCCCCTGCCATGCGGAACAGTGAGTTAACTAAACCTCTTTTCTTTATAAATTACCCAGTCTCAGGTAGGTCTTTACAGCAGTGTGCAAATGCACTAATGCAGCACGGCTGCTAACTTAGTTCATTTGAGCTTCTGTGACAAAATACCATAGCCCATGTGGCTTATAAATAACAGAAATTTATTATCACAGTTTTGGAGGCTGGGATTTCAAGGTTAAGGCACTGACAGATTTCATGTCTGATGAGACCTTATCTGAATCAGAAGTGGCACCTTCTCACTGTGTCTTCACATGATGGAAAAGTCAGTGTCGTTCTCCAGGACTTCTTTTATAAGGGCACTAATCTTAGTCATAAAGGCTCTGCTCTCATGACCTAATCAACTATACTGAAGCTTTTTGATGTGCTGCTGGACTTCATTTGCTAGTATTCTTTTTGTTATATAGATAGAAGCTCACTGTGCTACCCAGGCTGGAGTGCAGTGGCATCATCTCAGCTCACTGCAACCTTCCCCTTCCTGGTTCAAGCAATTCTCCTGCCTCAGCCTCCCAAGTGGCTGGGATTACAGGTGCCTGCAACCACACCTGGGTAATTTTCATATTTTTTGTAGAAATTAGTTTTTGCCGTTTTGTCCAGGCTGGTCCTGAACTCCTGACCTCAAGTGGTCTGACCACCTTGG
This sequence comes from Cheracebus regulus, assembly GCA_963574635.1. NCBI lineage: Eukaryota > Metazoa > Chordata > Mammalia > Primates > Pitheciidae > Cheracebus > Cheracebus regulus. Next base: position 28,132 of record CAUYQU010088816.1, on the reverse strand, counting down.
ACTCCCAAAGTGCTGGGATTACAGGTGTGAGCCACCATGCCTGGCTGATTTGCTAGTATTTCGCTGACAGTTTTTGCATCTATGTTCAACAGGGGTATTAGCCTGAAGTGTTGTTTGTGTGTGTGTGTGTCTCCCTCAGGTTTTGGTATCAGAATGATGCTGGCCTTCTGGAATATATCAGAGAGGACTCTTTATTCCTTGATTTTTTGGAAGAGTTTTAGTAGGACTGCTACCAGATATTATTCATATGTCTTCTAGAATTTTTTGTGAACATATCTTATCCAGAGCTTTTTTTGGGTCAGGAGGTGTTTAATTACTGATTTAATTTGGAAATTATCATTGATTTGTTCAGGTATTTGTTTACTTTCTGTTCCAATTTGAAGAAATACAGTCCTGATATTGTTAAAATTTTAATAAGCATAGAAAAGTCAAATTTGTGAAATAAAGATAAAAGAAACCTTTCATTGCAGGAAAGATAACCTGGAAATTGCATTTAAACATGCTTCTTTGCTTACAGCACCTTTAAATCAAGAGATCAGTATGGTAGTTGGGAAAGTCTCCAGTGTTTATTATTATTGGTTGCTATAAAGAACTTCTGTTTCCTATTTTTGTATTCTGTCTTCTCTTTGTTGTCTGACATCCTAAAATGTGAAATAAGCAATGAGCCTCCGCAGCTTGAGATTCTGCAACCAATTTCACCCTGTACCACAGGCAAACAGTTGGAGCCATGGGTTGCTTGAGATTTAACTTCATTAAAAGCCATATTTGTAAACTGGACTAGAGTTTAGAGAGAGAAAGAGAGAGGGGGAGAGAGAGAGAGAGAGAAAGACAGAGAGAGAGAGAGATTATATAATATATATATATATATGTGTATAATAAGATATATATGTAATTATCTCCTCCTTTCCTCCCCCTCTCAGCTACTGAGAATTGTTTGGATTTTGTATCCACTAGACAGTCAATAATTAGAGGACAATTGTAATCATTTCACGTTTTAACACATTTGGGTTTCCAAATGTATTTTTCTTTTCAATTGGACTTTGAAAGCCAAATAACGTATCTTATGAAGGTAAGAGGCTCATTGGTCCTGGTTGTGGTCTGGATATATTGTAATATGTAGGGAAATAGAATGCAAATTTAAAAATTTTACCTTCTAGTTCTTAATTAGAAATTACACAAACATTCTTAACAATCAGATTTTTAAACTCTTACTATGCTCCTTTTAATAGTACTTGTATGTTCTAATATTAGTAAGTAGTATAAACAAGAGATTATACCATTTTATCTGAGACACAGCTGAACTTTTTAATGATATTGAAGTACTAATCAAAATTCTGTAATATTTAAACTGTTTAAAAAGCCATTTTACCTGTTGTATCTAACTGACTTTTGGTCCCAATAACTGAGAAAACAGATTATCCTAACTTAACAAATGAGATAATAAAGCGTACTAACTAAAGTCTTTTAATTTGGATAAGAGAAAAGCTGAGAATAATTTCAAAGTACAATAATGTCAGAATAGCCGTTACCTACTTGAAATATTTACTGATTTAATATATTGCAGAATTTTACTAACCAAAAACTTCTTTAACTGGAATTAGAACACTGAGCTATTCACTGCTTAGGAAAATTAATTTTGGGATAATTGACATTACTCAGCTTTTCCTAATAAAAATTATAGTTTATTAAGTTGTTGATAGTTTAATAAATATCTCTAGTTTGCACAAGAAATATGCTTTAACATGATCCTTGCTATATTAATATGAAGATAGAAAACCTTTGAAAATAACAGAAAACTACTCTCTCAGGGAATAGATAAGACTAATTTCCTATTACTAGTAGGATAGAATAATGGTAATAAATTTAAGTTCATCCATATTCTTTCTTCTATTCATATTCAATCCCCCACATATTTAATAGTGAACATTTGTGAACATGTGTTGGAGACTCTAATCTATATTCCTGAAGAATTAGTATGAAGTTACCTTACCCATAATAAATGATTAGAATCTGAGGCTTTACTAGCACTCTAACGTTACTCAAATAAATTGATATCAAAATGCAATCTGTAGGTTATTGAATAAGTTATGCTGGGTATATTGGCAACCATTTCAGGAAAAAAAAGTCGTATTTCTGCTTTACATTTTAAATATGTAAAAGACAAAATAATAAAGTTACTGGATACACATATACACTCACAGACATGTCACTTTATATAATCCTAGTTAGTGTAGATTATTTTGAATTTAACGCTAAAGTCAAAACAAAGTAAGAGATTGACAGATCTGATACCAAAAAAGGTAGTCAGTAGTTGCACAAATACAAAAGGCAACTTAGAGTCTGATTCTAACAAATGTGGCACGTATAAAAAAGATTTAATGATTTTAGTATATATGTAGCTTTCACAAATTAATTCAAAAAATAAAATTTTATTACCCAAATAGAAAAATATAGAAAATACATGACTGGGAAGATAAACGAATGGCTAAAAGAACAAAAAACTTCAATCCTCATGGTAATAAGAGAAATATAAATCGTAAAAAGATTATAAAATAATTTTCTTCTCAAAAATTTAAAAATATTTAAAAATTTTTATACTCAGTGTCAAAATTTGTTATCTCTACACATTACTGATGACAGTGTAAAATATTTGGGCATGTACATGATTATTTACTTATAATAAATTTCTGGAACTAGATATGGAGAATTAAAAGTTACACACATTTTAAAATAACGCTAAAATGAACATGAGAGTACAGATATCTCTTTGATATACTGATCTCATTTCCTTTGAATATATACCTAGAGGTGGGTTGCTGCCTTATATAGCAATTGTATTTTTATTTTTTTGAGAAACTTTCATATTATTTTCAGTAATGGCTGTACTAATTTACATTTCTATCAACAATGTACAAGCATTCCCATTTTTCCACATGTTTACTAATTCCTACCTTTGTTTAAAAGAAACTAATAACCATTCTAACAGGTGTGAGGTAACATTTCATAATGGTTTTCATTTGTATTTCCCCAGTGATTAATGATGTTGAGCACGTTGGTGATTTGTGTCTTATTTGGAAACACGTGTATTCAAGTTCTTTGCCATTTTAAAATTGAGCTTTTGTTTCTTGCTGTTAAGTTGTATGAGTTTCTTATATAGTTTTGGTAGTAATCCCTTATCAGATCTCATGTTAATTACAGCATTATTTACAATAGCCATGCTACAGAAACAAATGTCCATCAGTGACTGAGTGGATAAAATATATAGAGTATTTCCGTGAATGGAATACAGGGTTATTAATCTTTAAAAAATATGTGCTATTAGTTGAAACCACATGGATAAACCCAGAATATGGTATGCTAAGTGAAATAAGACAGACACAGAAAGAAAAAGACTCAGTCTTACCTATATATGAAACCTAAAATAAAACTCACAGACAAGAGACTTGAATAGCATTTGCCAGGAACAGGGCTGGGGAGAGAAAAGGGAAAAATCGGGAAATATTGGTCCAAGGGTACAAAGTTTCAGTTAGGCAAGATAAGTAAGTTCTGAAAATAAAATGTACAGCATGGTGACTACAGTTATCAATAACGTATTAAATACTTGAAATTTGCTAAAACGGTACATGTTGAATGTCCTCACAATGAAATAAAAAAAGAAAATGATAACTATTTGAGGTTATAGATATGTTAATTGGTCTGATTGTGACTATCTTACAGTGTATACATATATCAAAACATCAAGTTGTACATGTTAAATATGAAAAATTCCTATTTGTAAAGTATATCTCAATAAATCTGAAAACAAAAAAGTAAACATAAAAAAGTTGTGCACATTTTAAACAAGTACTTTCTAGAGGAATGTCATTCTTAGTTTACATTGCCCAGAAGCAGACTTAGAAACAAGATACAAAATGCAAGTAATTTATTTGGAAGCTGATCTCAGGAAACTTAACATAGAAAAGAGAACTGCGACAGAGAGTAGACAGCAGTAAATAAAATATGTTCTTTATTATTGGAGCTGAATTCCTCTGGAGAACTCTGAGAACCAGTATAGAACATGTACCTTGGAGTTTATCTCACTCAAGTGAAAGAAGAGGTGCTTTGTGTTTGTTTGGGAGGGATAATTCATTTCGCAATGAGATGCAGATGCTAGCAGTTGGAAGTCAAGCTAGAGTGTATTGAAATGGTAAGACTTGAAAATGTGTAATGGGAACTGTTATGCCACCTTATATATAATTTTACTATCTACAAAGGCACACACTCATACACACGCATTATCCCATTCCTTCCTTTATTTCTTCCTTAACACCTTATAACTACAAATTTTACTTACTTTTTAATTTACTGTTTATATATTCTCTCTAAAGTACCAGCTGTATTAGAGAAAATATATTGCCTAATTTTTCTCTGCTATTTTTCCCGTGTTTGATCTGACTTCCACTTACCACTAAAAATTAGGGAGAACTTTAACCCTGGTATATTTTAGTGAAAAACTCCTGGTGTTATACCTCAAGCTTGGAAGCCCTTTGGTTGGAGGGGTAAACTACATTAACTGAGGCTGTGGTTAAAGCGCTTCTTATAAAGTTAAAGAACTTTAAATTTAGTGTAGTATACCTGTTGAATGCTCTGGCTCTGAAGCTAAGTTGGTCTGTAATCAAATTCCAATTCTCCTACTTAATGGTTAAGTGACTTGAAGATTGAGCTCTTGATCTCTATGTGTTTTTCATAATACCAGAAAAACAATAATCATACTTTTTCATGCAGTTTTTAACAAGGAAGACTATATTTAACACCATGTTTACCGAGACAAACAGAATAGAATGTTTATTATTTGGATGATAAAATCAATATACCACTATTTACTTGATATTCGGATGCAAATTTTCCTGAGTAAATTTTCCCTCATACTTTTCTCAGTTACTTTGTTTACTTGGAGTAGGGGTCATTGTAAACTTTGTCTGTGAAAGGCCACAAAGTAATTATCTTAGGCATTGCAGGCAGTAAGGTCTCTCATACAACTACTCAACTCTGCTGTTGGAGGGTGTAGCCAGCCATAGACAATATGAACCGGAATGGGTATGATGGTGGTCCAATCAAAATTAAAATACCAAAATAGATGGGAGGCCAGATTTAGTCTGTAGCCATTGCTTTACTTACCTCCAACAGAGAGCATAGAGCCATAATGTTAAAATCAAAGATAAAATTATGCCGAACATTTTTCATAAGCATTTGTTTATGTGAGAAAACTATACAATTAAAAAATGTTTTATATGTTTGAAAATGAGTTTTTTCCTTAATATTTCACCTACTAAATAAATAACAAAAGCAAAATCATGATATTATAACTTGTAAATTTTCATTTTATGGTAAAAAAGGAATCTGGTATTTTTAAGGTTGCTTTAAATAAATGCATGTAAAATATTACCTGATAAATAACTTTGAAAATGCATTGAATTCAAAGTAAAGGACAGGAAACATCAATTAATAAATACACTGCACCATAACAGGTGTAATTTCACTTGAATGAATACAATGAAAACCAAAGTTAAGGAACATCTGGAAAATTTTCCAAAATCTACATTTAGAAAAGCCAACAGCCTCTGTTCTTGATCATTTAATCTTTTCTGAATCACTATATCTTCTTTAAAATATCACTTAGGTGCCTCACTTAAAATGTGAAAAGAAATATACATATTTAACTACAGAATGAGAAAATATAGAGGAAAAGCTAGCCTCATGTAAGTTTCGAAGGGCTCAAAAAAGGCTCTCTGCCTGAAACTTTACTTGTTTATACTATCCAAAAAGTTTGATATCGTAAGCGAATCATTACTGCTAAAGAAATATTTTGTGTTAATAGACAAATACCTTGAGAATAACTTTTTTTTAAATCAGAGTTACACTTTAGCATTAGTATACTCATTCCTTTTTAATTAACAACTGGCTAAGAAAAGCACAAATGTAATTGAAGTTAATGGAGGAAATGTGGTTAGAGTACAGAGAATGCACCACTGCGTTTCTGTTTTCCTCTTTTGTTCCTAATAGTAGAGCTTATACCTCGCCCCACTCTCAGACCTTTCATTTCTTTATAGCAAACATTTTCAGCAGCAACTCTTGGGAAAATTACTAAAATGTAGTTGCTTGGGTCCTACTTTAGATATATTGAAATTATAGGAGTGGGTTTCAGGAAACTGCATTTTTAAAAGCAACACATGATTCTGATATACAGTCAGAGTTAAGGATGACTGCTCTAAGCACTTTCCTGGGCATATATTTCTACTTGGAGGACATTCCCTTATCCTACAGATACGGGAAATTATTCACAGCAGAAAACAATGTGTACATTCTTATCAGATGTAGGCAATCTCTTTCCCTCAAGATTAGTTGGCATTTTAAACATTCCAGTCCAAGGAATAAAGTCCACCATGCTGCGTCTACTTTTCTACTCAGGAGTAATTCTTCCAGGGTAATTTTCCATTAACACATTAAAGTTAAATATAGAAATATACATGAATATTAAGATGTATGTTATCCACTTCAGAATCTTAGCAAAAGTTAGCTCATACTCAGATTTTGGCCAATTGATTTCTTAAAAATATCGTCAATCATAGGTAGGTCCTCAATTTTTTGTACTGGACCACATACTTCCATAGCCATTGGCGGTTGACAGCTAAGGCTTTTGCTGTTCACAGACATAGTGAAAATCTTGGATAAGTGAAGAATGAAAAATCCATAGTAATCAGAACGTTTTCACTTCTAAGTGATAGATCTTGTTATACAATGGTAAAGTTCAGGAATATCTGACTTCAGAAAATACTAGACTGAAGTTCTCAGAAATGTAATGAAGAATTTACCTCTCCAGCTCAAGGCTGTCCTGTTCTCTGTGCTAGCTTCACTCTAAAGCAGACTATTTCCACAGAATAACATGGCTCTCGGTATCTCCAAACTTAAATTGTACTAGCTCAGGAGACTCCATTAAAAGATAATTTTCTCTTCCCAGTATTTCAAGTAATTTGTTCTGATTACATGGACTTGAAATCACATGCTTATCCCTGTTCCAATCATTGTGCCTGAAAGATAAAACAGGTATACTGCCTGGGTCTGTTTCTTGTGCTACATTTAGATCTAGAGAGATAAGACTAGCCCCATCAAACCACAAAAAATGAAATAAGCAATAATATCTAATGTTAAATTGGCACTATGTGCTAAACACTCTTCTACATGCTTTATAGATATTAACTAATTTAATCCTTATTACTACCCTATAGAGGTTAAGAAAATAGTATTATTTTATGGGAGAGAAAAACAATAAACAGAGTAGTTAAGTAACTTGCCTACAGTTACATAGTTATGAAGTGATAAAGGAAGGATTTGAATCCAGGTAGTGTCAAAACAAAAATAACACTTAACTAATACACTATATAAAAGAGATAGATGAATGGCTATGGAAACTCTTGCCTGCTGTTAACAAAAGAGGAGACAATGTAAAGTGGCTAAGAATAAATTATGTCCACTGTGGAATAGTCAGAGAAGAGCATTGATGTTAGTGAGGCAGTGGCAAAGATGAAGCAGAATTACTTTTTTTTAGGCTGCCAGGAAATGCTTTAGTTCACAAAAGATTCCTGTATCTGCTTTTGATATTTATACTTTCTCATGCAGTTTGTTTCCTGAAGTCAATATCTTAACAATTCTATTTTAAAACAAGTTTTATTTAATGTTCTTTTATAGCAAACATTCACACCACACACATATACAATATTTCATTTCGACTAAGTGGAATTCTTTCTCTCTCCTTCACTGCAAAGAATTGCAGGATAATTCCAAAGAGCTTTTGTTAAACCAAGTAGTTCATGAACAATTGCCTTCCTGGAACCAACGTCCATTTGAATCTATTAAGTTATTAATTAACAGCTATTGTTTTATCACAGGTGTGCATGTTTAGCTCAAGGATGCTTTCCCTGTGAAGGAATGGTGCCAAGATAGTTAAATTGGAAAATAATCCCATACAAAATGTTTTTTTTCTAATTATTATCAGTCAGAAACAGGAAATTCAGCAACAGATTTATTATTTTGGAAAACAAAGCCACTGATTGAGAATTTTAGCATGGCTTCCTGAATAGTTCCAACCATCACACTTCCCAACCCCGACACACATACAGAAGCACACTGTTTTTATTTATGTTTCTTCATTTATTTTTACTTTGATATATAGTTCATGGCCCTTTCCTCTCAATTCTACAAAGGAAAATATCTTTGGCATACAGACATATATTTGGCATTTTAAAAGTCTCCAGACCCAAACAGCTGGCAAACAGAATGTGAGAATGAAACAGTCTCCTTTCAATCTTGGCAGAAACTCATATATTTAGAATCTGAAAATGGCAGTTGCCTAACAGTACCATCATGTCCCAACAGAAATTGGGGGAAAAAATGCTGTATTTAACTTGGAATAGAGAGGGAAATTAGACCTAAATTTATCACTATGTTACAATATGTTCAGTTTCAATGTTTCCATTCTTTAAAAAGAAAAACAAACCACTTCAACTTTTTAAAGACTAAGCAATTCAGCTTTCAAATCTGCAACCCTTCTATAAGAGTGGGGCCATCAGCAACTTTGTGCCTACAAAACAAGTTGTTGTATAGTTCTTAGAACTCATTAAGAAGGAAGTACAGCTCCTTAAGTAGTTCAATGCTCTTTCATTTTCTCTTATATTCTGAAGTAAACTGAAGGCTTTTAACTTGAAGACTATTTTGTCTCTATTTATGTTCCAGAGCAAAACATAAAACTTAGGAAAATATGGCCACTCAATGAATACTTGAATGAATCAAATAATAAAAAATGAAAGAAAATTGCTGTGGCAAAAACTCAAATTTCTCTTTGTTTTCAGCTGGCATGGACTTTTCTTTGCAATGGTTTGAATTTCCAAATGTTTCCTAATTTAAATAGGATATTTTATTTTGTTCACCAGTTATCCATTTAGAGATGTAAACACAAGAGTTGGAGAAGGACACTTACTACCATGCCCTAAAATTTTCAGAGAGGGGAGGGGACTTCTGCTTAATTTCACAAGAAAGACCAGTAAGGTAGTAAGAACCTTCAGTTATTTTTAAGTATAGCATTAAATTACTGTTGACTATAGTCACCCTGTTGTGCTATCAAGTACTAGGACTTATTCAATCATTATTTGTTTTTAAACGTTAACCATCCCCAACTCCTCCCCAGCCCCAATATTACCTTTCTCAGCCTCTGGTAACTATCCTTCTACTCTCTATCTCCATAGATTCAATTGTTTTGATGTTTAGATCTCACAAATGAGTGAGAATATGCAATGTTTGTCTTTCTCTGCCTGGTTTATTTCACTTGACAAAATGATTGCCAGTTCCATCCCTGTTGTTGCAAATGACTGAATCTCATTCTTTTTGAATGAATAGTATTCCACTGTGTATAAGTACCACGTTTTCTTTATCCATTCATCTGTTAATGGACATTTAAGTTGCTTCCAAATCTTGGTTTTTGTGAGCACAGCTGCAAGAAACATGGGAGAGCAGATATCTCTTTGACATACTTATTTCCTTTCTTTTAGGAATATATCCAGCAGTGAGATTGCTAGATCAAATGGTAGCTTTATTTTTACTTTTGTTGAGGAACTTCCAAACTGTTATCATAGTGGTTGCCTGAATTTATATTCCTACCAACAGCGTATGAGGTTTCCCTTTCCTCCACATCATCCCCTGCATTTGTTATTGCCTGTCATTTGGATACAAGTCATTTGAACTGGGGTGACATGATATCTCATTGTAGTTTTGATTTGAATTTCTCTGATAATAAATCATGTCGAGCACCTCTTTATGTGTGTGTTTGTCATTTGTATGTCTTCTTTTGAAAAATGTCTGTTCAAATCTTTTGATAATTTTTGGTTAGAATATTAGATTTCTTTCCTGTACAGTTGTTTCAGCTTCTTGTATATTCTGCTTGTTAATGCTTTGTCAGATTGGTAGTTTGTAAATATTTTCTCCCAGTCTGTATGTTGTCTCTTTACCTATTGATTGTTTTCTTTGCTTTGCAGAAGGTTTTTACCTTAATGTAATTTTATTTGTCCATTTTTTGATTTGAGTGTCTATGCTTGTGGGGAATTACTGAAGAAATTTTTGCCAAGACCAATGTCCTGGAAAGTTTCTTCAATGTTTTATTTCCATGTGCCTGTTTTTCTGCCAGTATTATGCTGTTTCTGTTACTATAACTCTGTGGTATAATTTGAAGTCAGGTAATGTGATTCTTTTAGTTTTATTCTTTTTGCTTAGAATAGCTTTAGCTATTCTGGTTCTTTCATGATTCCACATGAATTTTAGAATTGTTTTGTTCTCTTTCTGTGAAGAATGTCATTGGTATTTTGATAGAAATTTCATTTACTCTGTAGATTGCTTTGGGTAGTATGGACATTTTAACCTTGTTCTGCTATGAACATGAAATATCTTTTCATTTTATGGTGTCCTCTTCAATATTTTTCATCAGTGTTTTACAGTTTTCATTATAGAGACCTTTCACTTCTTTGGTTAATTACTAGGTACTTAATTGTATTTCTGGCTGTTATAAGTGGGATTTTTAAAAATTTTCTTTTCATATTGTTCACTGTTGGTATATAGAAATGCTAGTGATTTTTTTATGTCCATTTGTATCCTGCAACATTAATAAATTTATCTGTTATGATAGTTTTCTTGTAGTAGCAGGGTGACTGGGTCCATGAGTGCATGTTTGCACCACGAGTGGCTGGATGGCAGGATGCATGTACGTGGATGCCAGCTGCAACAGGGACACAGGAAGTTCTGCATGCACGTTTGCTGGTGGCATTGGGGTGGCAAGTTCTGCATGTGTGCACATGCTGGTAAAGCAGTGCAGGAGGCTTCAGATGAGTACATGCTAGCCAAGTGGTGAGGGTGGCTATAGGTAAGTGCACACTGGCAGTGTGGTTGGGGTATGCTGCAGATTGGTGTGCATCAGCGGAAGCCTATCTTCTTAAGCTCTCTGTTGTGTAGGCAAGGTCTGCTGATGAAGAGGATATAGTGGCAGCCATCAAGATGGACCTAATTAGGACATCTGAGGCGGCATTGCAAAATAGGCAGACTCTAGCAGTCGCAGTTAGGCACGGGTGCATTCAGATCAGACTGACAAACAGCCCTTCTTTGTCAAGGTCTGACAATCAACAATAGCAAAAGCCACCTAAAAGAGCCTGGTGAGCCTTCAAGGGTGGACCTCTCAGGCTTTGTGTAATGCATCAAACTCTCCGGGCCCTGCGCATGCTGGAGTCTTGTCCTGCCACCTCTCCAAGTAGCTTTCCATATCAGTTCATGTGCATGGGAGTCATGTGTTCTCCAGCAGCTAGGATTTTAGAGGTCCATGGAGAGAGCAGACCATTCTTCATCTATTTATCCTATCCTTTGCCTGTTTAAATCACCTTTTCTCCCAGATCTGCCATAGGCTAGAAATGAGTCCTAATGCTCTTCAGCCTTGTGCAGGGTTCTTAGCTTCTTCCTCTTCATCCCAGGGTATGCATTTTCCCTCTGTCTACTCTCAATGCCCTCCTTCTGAAGATCTGCTCAGAGCACGTCCATCTTTGTGATGGTTTATTTTGTCAGTGGGATATGCTCTTCCTGGCTTCCTCTAGTTAGCCTTCTTGATTTTCTACCCCTGCACTATTTCTAAGCACCGTTCACTTATGAAAGGACATTTTGGTTGCTTTCAAGTTTTAGCAATTATAAATAAACCTGTTATACACATTGGTTTGTGGGTTTTTGTACAGAAATCAGCTTTCAATTCATTTAGGAAAATACCATGGACTGGATTGTATAGTAAGAGTGTGTTTAGTTTTGTAAGAAACTGCCTATAATAGTTAATTTTATGTGTCATCTAGGTTTGGCCATCGGTTGCCCACGTATTCAGTCAAACATTAAGTATTTGCTTGTGAGAGTGTTTCTGAATGAAATTAACATTTTTAGGGGTAGACTGAGTAAAGCAGATTGACCTCCCTAATGTTGATGGGCCTCATTTATTTAGTTCAAGGCCTGAATAGAACAAAAGACTGAACAGGTCTATGGTCAGAATGATTGTGTTCCCCCGAAATTCATATGTTGAAATTCTAACCTCAATGTGATCATTTTAAGAGGGGGTGGCTTTGGGAGGTGATTGTATTATGAGGGTGGAGCCATCATGAATGAAATTAGTGCCCTTATAGTAAAGATCCAGGAAAGCTTGTTTACCCCTTCCACTATGTGACTTTTTGCTATAGTCAGCAAAAATTCACCACCTATGAGGAACAGGCCGTCAACAGACATCAAATCTTTTGCCACCTGGATCTCTGAGTTTTCAGTGCCTAAAATTATGAGAAATAAATATTCATGTTTTATAAGCCACCTAGTTTATGGTATTTTTATAGTAGTTTGAATGAATTCAAAAATGGAGGAACTACCCCTGTCTGAATGCCATTGATGTGGGATGTTGTTTATTTTTTACACCCTAAGACAGGAACTGAAAAATTGCCTCTTCCTTCAGGCCTGCCAGGGTTCGAACTGGAACTACACCATTGGCTTTTCTGGGTTTCCAGCTTACTAAATCCATACCTTTGGACTTGTCAACCTTCATTATCTGTGTGTGTTAATTCCTTATGATAAATCTCTCTCTAGATAGACAGATAGATAGATAGACAGACAGACAGACAGACAGACAGATAGATAGACAGATAGATAGACAGATAGATAGATTGGTAGATAGATATCCTATTGTTTCTTTTTCTCTGGAGAAGAGAGACAATGTGAATACACTGCCAAACTTTCTTCCAAAATATCTGTACCATTTGCATTTCTACAAGCAATGGCAAAGAGTTCCTGTTGCTCAACATCTTCACCAGGATTTGATGTTCTCAGTATTTTGGGTTTTGTCCATTTTAAAAGGTGTACAGTGATATCTAATTTTTGTTTTCATTTGCATTTTCCTATAGATACAGGATATTAAACAACTTTGTATATGCTTATTAGCCATCTATATATTTTCTTTGTTGAAGTGCATAAATCTTGCCATTTTAAAATCTAGTTGTATATTTTATTGAGATTTATTTATGTACTCAATTATTTTTACAGAATGTCACTCTGCTGCCCAGGATGGAGTGGAGTGGCATGATCTCAGCTCATTGCAACCTCTGCCCACCAAGTTCAAACAATGCTCCCACCTCAGCCTCCCTAGTAGCTGGGACAAACGGTGTGCACCACCATGTCTGACTAATTTTTTTTCCTAGATACGGGGTTTTGACATGTTGTCCAGGCTGGTGTCAAACTGAAGACCTCAAGCAATCCACCAACCTTGGCCTCCTAAAGTGCTGGGATTATAAGTGTGAGCCACAGTGCCCAGCCTGTTTTATTGAGTTTTAAAAAATTCCCTTTATAACTTGAATAGCAGTCCTTCATTAAATATATGCTTTGCAAATCGTTTTTGCAGTCTGTTGCCTGTTGCTTCATCTTTGAACAGTGTCTTCTGCAGAATAAAATTTGGTCATTTTAATGGAGCTCAACTTATGTTTTTTTCTTCATAAATTATGCTGCATGTGTTGCATCTAAATTATCACCAAGCCCAAGGTTATCTAGAGTTTTCTTCTATGTTACTTTCTAGAAGTTGTATAGTTTTGCATTTTATATTTAGACATAATGATTTTCAAGTTAATTTGTGTGTAAGGTGAGAAGTGTGTGTCTATATTTATTTGTGTGTGTGTGGGTGTGGGTGGGTGTGTGTGTGTGAATGCCCAGTTATTTCAGCACCATTTGTTGTAATGGTTGACTCTTTTCCACTAAATTGACTTTGATCCTTTGTGAAAGATCAGTTGACTACATTTGTGTGGATCTATTTCTGGGCTATTTTTTATTAGCTTATTTGTTTAATCTTTTCCCTATACCATACTGTTCTCATTTCTGTGGCTTTATGACAAGTCTTGAAATCTAGTAGTGTCTTATAATTCAGCATTTTGTTGGCAGTTCTGGATGTTTTGACTTTCTATGAAAACTATAAAATATGTTTATAAAAGTCCCCAAAATTACTGCCTGGGGTTTTAATTAGGATTGTGTTGAATCTATCAATCAGGTTGGGATGAACTAACATCTTGGTATGATTTTTCTTATCCATGTACATTAAATGCATGGATGAGAAAAATCTTTTTAAGATTTTGTTTCATTTCTTTGATTAGAGTTTTATAGTTTTATCATATAGCATTCCATCTAGATATTTCATTTTTTGATGTAAATTATGTTTTCCCAAGTTTTCATGTACATTATTTAATATATCCATTTTTTAATTAAAATTGTAATACATGCAAAGGAACAAGACATATGGCAACTAATAAGGGAAAGAGCAATCAATAAAAAATGTCCCTAAAGAAGCCCAGATATTGAACTTTCTAGACAAAGATATTGAATCAGTCATTTTACTTATGTTAAAATAACTACATGCAACCATATATAAATTACTAAAAGAAAGTTTGAGAACGTTATCTCTCCAAAATAAAAAATATTGATAAAAAGGTAGATAATGTTTTTGTTAAAGAGCCACACACAAATTCTGGAGGTGAGAAGTATAATAAATGCAATAAAAAATTTACTATGAAGCTCAAAAGAAGATTCTATCAGGCAACAGAATGAATTAGAAACATGAAGGTAGCTCAGTGGAGATTATCTAGTTTTAAAAAAGAAATAAAATTAATAATTCAGAGCCTCAGAGTAATGTAGGATACCATCAGTCATACCAATGTATGCATACAGCAGTTCCAGAATATGAAAAAGAACAAGCAACAGAAAGGTAATTGGAAGAAATAATGACTGAAACCTTCCCAAATTTGACAAAAAAAATTTCTTTACATTCAAGAAGTTCAAAAACTCCAAGCAGTATAAACCCAAAAAGAACACCTAGACATACCATGATCTAACTGTCAAAACCAAAATACAAAGAGAGAAACATGAAAGGAGCAAGAATAAAGCAACTCATTGTTTACAAGTGATCCTCAATAATAACAAAATCAACTTTCTTATTAGAAACAAAGGAGGTCAGGAAACAATGAGATGACATATTCACAGTGCTGAAGGAAAAACTATAAAGCAAGAATTCTGTATCTAGCAAAATTCTCCTTCTAAAATAAAGGCCAAATTAAAATATTTCCACAAAAATAAAAGTCTGTCACTAGCAAATTTGTACTAAAATAAATTCTAGAAGAAGTACTTCAAGATGAAATAAAAGGATACTAAACACTAATTCAAGTACATATGAAGAAATAAAAGAGCACTGGAAAAGGTAATTATGTATTCATAAAAGATGGTATTTTAAAAATAATTTCTTCTTTCAACAAAAGATAAAACAATATGGAAGATCAAAAAGAAAATAGAAGTCTTGAACAACAGTGAAAACAAAATGTACATAACATACATTTATAGAAAACTCCACCCAAATGTGGCAGACTGTACATCCTTCTCAGGTGCACATGAAGCATTATCCAGAGTAAATCTTATACTTGCACATAAAACAAGTACATATAAATTTAAAAGGATTGAACTAATAGATAATATTTTCTCCAACCGAATGGAAAGAATACAAATCAGTAAAAGAAACTTTGAAAATTCATAATTATAATAATGTTTAAATGAAACACTACCACCTTAAACAACCATCAAGTCAAAGAAGAAACCAAACACAAAAACAGGAAAATAACCGGAGATAAATGAAAGGTAAAATCTCACTTACCAAAACTTACAATAAAATTAAGCTAAAGTAGTGCTTACTGGGAAATTTATAGTTCTAAGTGTTTATATTATGGAAGGGGAAATGGCCAAATTAAATCAACTTTCTAACTTAAACATTAAGAAAAGCAAAGAAAACTAATGCCAAACAAGCAAGCAGAAGGAAGGAAAATGAAGTCCAAAATAAATGAAAGGGATAAGTAGCAAAAAGTTAGAAAACAACCAGAAAATTGACTCTTTGGAAAGGTCAACCAAACTGATCAACCTATAGCTAGACTGACAAAGAAAAAAAAATGCAATACACTAAAATCTATAATGAAAGGAGGAGACATTACTATCAACATTATAGAAATAAAAATGATCTTAAGGAAACATTCTGAAAAATTGGATATCAACTTATTAGACAATATAGATGTAATACACAAATTCCTAGAAATCCACTGCCGAAACTGATGGAAGAAGAAACAGAAAATACAAACAGAAGAGTAACAAGCAAGGAGTTTGAGTTGGGAAAACCAAGACTTTTCACAAAGAAAAGCTCAGGACCACATGACTTCACTTGAGAATTCTTTCAAACAATTAAAGAATAATTATCACAAATTTTTAACAAACACCTTAAAAAAGAAAAAAAAATGAACACTTCCCAACTCAGTCTGTAACTGTGTTTTTTTATTCCAAAACCAGGCAATGGTACTGAAAGAAAAGAAAACAGCAGACCAAGATTCCTTATGAATATAAATGCAAATATTCCTAACATGTACTAGCAACATCAATCCAGTGCTCTCTCTCTCTCTCTCTCTCTCTCTCTCAATCTCCATACACACACACACACACACATACACATGCATGTATATCATATGTATGATTATATACCAAGTCTGAAAATGTTTCATGATAAAACAGTTATTGAATATCCTCACTCTAATAAAGGACACGTAAATAAAACTTATCACTAACATTGTACATAATGGTGACAAATTGAAAAATTTCCCCAAAAGATCAGGAACAAAAACAGGGTGTCTGTTCTTGCTATTTCTATATAATATTGAACTAGAGGTTCTATCCAAGGCATTTAGTTAGGAAAACAAAGGCATTCAGATTGGAAGGGAAGAAGTAAAATTATCTCTATTTTCAAACGCAATTATTTTGTGTATTGAAAATTCTAAAAAATCCAGAAAACAAAACTACAAAAAATAGTAAATATCTTCAGCAAGGTTACCACATAAAAGATACAGATTAGTGAGATTAAATTAAGAGTCAAGAAATAAAACTGTCTATCTGTGGTCAATGAATTTTAAACAAAGGTAAGACAGTTCTATGAGGAAAAAAGCTTTTTGAACAAATGATGTTTGAATATGTCTACATGCCAAAAATGGAATTACATCTTTCCTTCATACCATATACAAATATTAGCTCAAAATTGATCAAATACCTAAATGTAAGAGCTAAAACTATAAAACTCTTAGAACAAAAAATAGGAATGAGTCTTTGTAACTTTATATTAGGCAATGATTTCTTAGATACAATATGAAAAGTGCAAGAAACAAAAGGAAACTTATATAAATTAAAAATTAATAAAATTAAAGCTTCTTTGCCACAATAGAGTCCATCAAAAAGTGAAAACTTAACTCAAAAATGGGGGGAAATTTTTGCAAATTATACATTTGACAAGTGACTTATATATGTTATATATTACAACTATTACAACATTTAAAAGTGAAATATCTAAATTAAAAATGCAGAAAAAGGCTAAATAGTTTTTCAGAGAAGATACACTAATGGCTAAGTATATGAAAAGATGTTCAACATCATTAGCCATCAGGGAAATGTAAGTCAAAATCACATTGAGATACCACTTCACCCCCACAAAGATGGCTATAATCAATAGGTCAGGTAATAACTAGTGTTGTTGGAGATGTTAAGAAACTGGTATCTTCATACACAGCTACTGAGAATTTAAAATGATGCTGCTGCTTTGTAAATTGACAGCTCCTCAAATGGTTAAACATAGTTACCATGTGATCTAGTAATTCTACTCCTAGGTATATACTCTTGAGAAATGAAACATGTATTGATACTTAACTTATAAATTACTATTCATAGTAACCAAAAAGTGGAAACAATCCAAATGTCCAGTAATTGTTGAATGGATAAATAAAATATTTTATATCCATACAATAAAATAATATTAAGCATTAAGTAGAAAGAGTACTGATATAAGCTATACTCTGGATGAACCTTGACACCATTGTAGTAAGTGAAAAAAGACAGTTGCAAAAGATTACGTGCTGTATCATTTCATTTATACAAAATGTCCAGAAAAATGTCCAGAGTAGGAAAATTTATAGAGGTACAAAATAGGTTTATGGTTGATTAGGGTTGACTGGGAAGAAATAGAGGTGGAGATGGATAATAATTAAGCAACTTGAGTTTTTTTTTTTTTGAGTGATTAAAACGATTTAAAATTGATTGTGGTGGTGGAGGCACAAGTCTGGAAATATACTAAATTTTACACTTAAATGAGTGAATTAATGGTATGTGAATTATATCTCAAAACACACACACACAGACACATGACCCTAGAAATGGGATTGTGTTGATGGTTCATACTTTGATTCACATTTATCAAATTTTGAAAGAATTTGTTTGTGGGTCCAAAACTTTTTCATAGGGCTTTCAAAACACTACTGACCTTAGGCATGAGATTGCGCTGATGATGCATACTGAGGAAAACAGAACTGGCTGTGATCAAGATGGGGTTTTAGAGCCAGGCTGACACGAACTCAAATCCCAGATTTGATATTGACTAACTATATGGCCTTGGAAAGTTTACCAAATTCCCCAGCACACCAGTTTGCCAATCTGTAAAATGGGAAAAATATCTTTTTCTCAGATTTGTTACCAGAATTAAATAAAATAATTTTAATCATAACAATTAATTTGACATAATTGTCATTATCACAATTATTATTTAAACATTCCTATAAGGATTGATAGAACACTTAAATATGTTTCAATCATACAAGGTGGTCATTCCAAGCAGAAAGAATCATTTAATTAAATACATGAAGGTAAATAGCATGACACATATTTGCAGAACTGTGAGTGGCCCACTTTGATTAAAGTGTATGGTGCACGGAGAGGAATAATGTATTGAAAAGCTGAATAAATTGGTTGGTACCAGATCTTCGAAGGCAAAACATTTGAAGCTAAAGAGCTGTGAAGAAACAATGTGACCATTTTTTTTTTTCACTTTTGAATCCTCAAGACCTGGATCTAACAATTTTGGTAATGAACAACAAAATTGGAGAATTAAATTATTTGACTGAAAATACTAAAAATTTACATTAATCATGACAGTGTAATAATGGTGCTAAAATAGGTATGTAGATCAAAGGAGTAGACCAGATCATCTGGACTCAGAGACCACACACATGATCATTTGGCTTTTGGCGAAGTTGTAACAAGGCAAATCAGTGGAGAATGCGTATTCTTTTTAACAAATGGTGCTAGAAAAATGAATATTAATATGCCTAAAAATAACTCTAAGCCATAATTCACATCATGTACAAATGTGAACTGAAAATACATCATAGATTTAAATATTAAAATTATAAAACTCTTAGAAGAAAACAGGAGAATGTCTTGACCTTCAATTAGACAAATACTTTTTAGACACATCCTATACCCAAAAGCGTGATTTATAAAAGTAAATCTAAAGAAATTGAACTTCATAATAATTAAGAACTCTGATCTTCAACAAACAGCTAGGGAATGGAAGAGGCAAAGCATATATTGGGGAAAAAAATCATATCACATATTTGATAAACAACTAGTTTCAGGAATATATCAAAATAAGGGAAGGAGCAGAATATTTGAAAAGATATACTGATAGCAAACAAGAATGTAAAGAGATGTGCAACATCAGTAATCATTATTGACATAGCACTACACACCCATTAGAATGGTTAAAATTAAAAACATGATCATCCTAAGGATTTGGAATAACTGGAACTGTCATATGCTACTGGCAGAAATTTAAAATAGTATAATCACTTTGGAAAACTCTTTAGCAGTTCCTTAAAATGTTATCTATAAATCTATTACATGATCCAGGTAGTACGCTCTTAGGTATTTACTCAAGAGAAGTAAAGGTTTATTAAATTTAAAGACTGTCATGTGAATGTTCATAGCAGCTTTATTCATAGCAGGCCCAAACTGGGAACAATCCACATTTTATCAATTAATTGGATAAACAGAATGTGGCATATTCAAAAAATTGTGTTTTACACAGCAATAAAAAAAATTACTTTGATACATGCAACAAGGGTGAATCTAAGGAGGAAAAAATCAATGTGAGATTACAAAGCAATACTAAGATACTTTTGTATGTGATTAATGTATTTAATATTTCATGGCTGCATACATATATCAGAACTTATCAAATTGTATATTCTAAATGTATATGGCTTATCGTGTATAAATTATTCCTCCATAAAGCTGTTGTTACAAGGGCATCTCACTATTTTGCATTTTGATTACAATATATAATTTTGTGTTTATTATGAAGAATGTTTTGCAATGAGAGCAGGAGAAAGGATTCACATTAAACTTCAGCATCCATCCTGGACAAGGGGAAAAAAGTCTTTGAGAATTCAGTGAAGCACAACTTTGAACAATATTTCCTTTCCTTTATTTTCTTGATTTGGGTTCCTCTGGGCATACAATATTTGGAGGAAAACGGCACTTTCCTCAAATTATTGGCTTATTTCCATAATGCAGCAAAAGAAATTCTATAGAAATTAAGTAATCATTGCAAGGTACAACTAGCCCACAAATTCTAATACAATGAGAAATTAAAATGAGACTAAAAATATCTCATGGTGGGTTGCAGACAGTATACAGAAATGCTAGAGAAGTATAAAGAATAAACTGGATTATGTCAGATAAACTGGTCTAGCACATAGAAATGAAGAATGACCCAGTAACTGTTGAGCAAAAGCTGTGTTAATTCTACTGAATCTTAACATGAAAAGACAAAAGTGAGACTTTCCCTGCCAATAGATTTGTTACATCAAATAAACAGTATCTTTGTATGCAGTACTGAAGGGACAATTCCTCTTATTACATGTCTTATCCATTAGTCAAGATTCATTTTGAGTCTCATAATCCTTCAGAAAGTACTCTCATAACTCTGATCTTTTTTTTTTTAAATCTCTACTCTTCACTTCTAGCTAAGTATCTTTTGCTGAATTTAGGTCAGTCACACAAAGTTTAGCATGTTATTCACTTGTAGTTCTTTCGTCGATATCCTTTACTTTTGTTTCCTCACACTGTAAATTTTGAAGCTTTATTGCCTTATAGTGTAGCCACAAATGAGATGTTGTTGCTTAGCCCTTGAAATGTGGCAAGTGACATATAATTGGATAATAATATATTATATATTTTGGGTTAAATAAAATAGATACTAGTATAATTAGTTTCATCACTTTCTTATTACTTTTTAAATGTGGCTACTATGCAAATTTTAAATTATGTGATATGCATGATATTTGTATTGGAAAATGTTGATCGGGAGAGCAGAGTACTAGTCTTTTGTCTCATGGTACTTGCCATAGTTTTGGCCATGCATTGTGTACTCAGTAAAGCAAGTCAACAGAACTATTTGAACCAGACCAACAGCTGTGCCCTTAACAATTAACCTGTACTACCCTCTCAGTGGACTTGTTGGTCTTTGCAGCCACATCTATATTGAAAATAGTGAATATCAATTTTTGAGCATTATGGAGTACCATATGGAAATTCTTAAAGTACATAAAATCCAGACTATAAGCTATTTCTGAAGACTTTTTAAAACATTCTGTAATAATTCCATGTTACTGATGTATTATAATAGAGTTGCTTTATTACCCATGTTTTATTGAACAGAGGAGGTTAATGGCATTAAGTTAAAAATGGAACACCAAATGTGTGTGATATATAATTTGGTGGCACATTAGTCCTAAAGCCAAAACTCCTTTCTGCCTCTTATTTTTTACCTGAATCTCCTCTTCTCATTTTCATTAAGAAAAGGTTTACTTTTTATTTGCCTGTTCTCAAATTTTCACAGATTTGTTTTCTTACTGCTTTAGTTGGTTTCCTGATAACTTCCTTTCGTTTTCTTGATTCAGGTGCCTCTTGGCGTACAATATTTGTAGGAAAATGGCATTTTTGTCAAATTATTGCCTCATTTCAGCATCGTAGCAAATGAAATTGTATAGAAATTAATTAATCATTGCAAGTTACTGAAAGCCCACAAATTCTAATACAATGAGAAATTAAAATGAGACTAAAAAAATCTCGTGGTGGATTGCAGACAGTATTCAGAAGTGCTAAAGAACTATAAAGGACATAATTTTGACCTCTGATAATTAAACTAGCTCAGCTTGTAATGGGAATACAAGGGAACAACCAGTTATCAACACTTTTACAAGAGATAAGCAGCACTGAAAATATATGTGAGTCAGAGAAGCCCTGCTTAGGTAATGTGAATTCAGCACTGTCCAGAAGAGAGAGAGACCAAAACTGCAGAAGAGAAACAACTTATTAACCAAAAAGGGGTTATTGTTTGTGGACAAAAAATATTTTACCATACCTGACAAAACAGTGTCATACAAATTCTTCGTATTTGAAACAGATTTTATTGGTTGGAAATTAATATAAGTAAATCAAAGCACAAATTGTAAGGGCATAATGCACAAGGTTGCTTACAGTTTTCCCTGAAGTGTCAAAATTCCTTTCTTTATATAGACTGATATGTGGATCAAAAGGGTCAAGTTTCTACTTTATATTAATTTTAAATAAAAATTATGTCTAATTACCATTTCACTTAGATGTGTTGCCAATAAATGACTTGTGATTAGTTCACTAGCTTTCAAGTTTTTATTTTTCAGTTCATATGATACAATTTAGCTATTACATCCTTACTGTAGTCATACATCTCTACAATTTTGGTGAAAAAAATTCACTTTCTAAAGTCTCTTAAATAATTTTTTATACTTCAACATTTTTGTTTTTTCTGTGCTGACATATCTTTTATTTTTGCAAATAATACATTGTTGTTTTCTGTACTTATCTTTTATTCAGGTAGTAACTGAGTTTTTAGATCTGATAACTAAAGCAGTAGCTTCTTGTGAAATGAAAAATGTGTGCATAGAAAGCAGATTTATTTGGTAAAAGCTTTGTTAGCATTTCCTCTCATGAGAGAAATTAAATAATTTCATGCCCAACAGCTTCAAATATATTTAAACTTCTGTAAACCTAAGATTGCCAAAATCTAACATATGTTACGTGGTATTTAAACCTCCAGGGGAACCAAAGGAACAAAATATGTCTGGTACAGCAATTAATAAGCTGCAAAAGAGACAACTAGAATATTTCCTATCAAAATGAGCCATATCCTTCTGCAGGTCACATCCAACACATACTATTTAAAAATTTTTAGTAGACAGGAATTGTAATTTAAGTTTTCTATTCATTCATAATTCTTCTAAAGATACATATTTCTTCTGGATTCTATTAAGAGTTAAAGTGATTAACATTTTCTTGCAATTAACATGATCTACATGAAACACTTTTTTATTTTTTATTTTTTTTAATTGTACTTTAAGTTCTGGGGTACACATGTAGATCTTGCAGGATTGTTGCATAGGTGCACACATGCCATGGTGGTTTGCTGTCTCCATCCCCCCCATCACCTACATCAGGCATTTCTCCCAATGTTATCCCTCCCCAACTTCCTCACCCCCTGCTGTCCCTCCCCTAGTCCCCCTCCCCACGACAGACCCCAGTGTGTGATATTCCCCTCCCTGTGCCCATGTATTCTCATTGTTCAACACCCACCTGTGAGTGAGAACATGCAGTGTTTGGTTTTCTGTTCTTGTGTCCGTTTGCTGAGAATGATGGTTTCCACATTAATCCAGGTCACTACAAAGGACATGAACTCATCCCTTTTTGTGGCTTCATAATATTCTATGGTGCATGTGTGCCACATTTTCTTTGTCCAGTCTATCATTGATGGGCATTTGGTTTGGTTCCAGGTCATTGCTATGGTAAACAGTGCCACAGTAAACATAAGAGAGCATATGTCTTTATAATAGAAAGACTTATAATCCTTTGGGTATATAGCCAGTAATCGGATTGCTGAGTCAAATGGAATTTCTGTTTCTACATCCTTGAGGAATCTCCACACCATCTTTCACAATGGTTGAACTCATTTACACTCCCACAAACAGTGTAAGGTGTTCCTATTTCTCCACATCCTCTCCAGTGTCTGTTGTCACCCGATTTCTTAATGATTGCCATTCTAATTGGAGTGAGATAGTATCTCAATGTGGTTTTGATGTGCATTTCTCTAATGACCAGTGATGATGAGCATTTTTTCATATGTTTGTTGGCCTCATAACTGTCTTCTTTTGAAAAGTGTCTGTTTATATCCTTCGCCAACTTTTGAATGTTTTTTTTTTTCTCTCGTAAATCTGCTTTAGTTCATTGCAGACTCTGAATATTAGCCCTTTGTCAGATGGGTAAATTGTGAAAATTTTTCCCCGTTCTGTTGGATGCCACTTCACTCTGATAATTGTTTCTTTTGCAGTGAAGAAACTCTTAAGTTTAATTAGATCCTATTTGTCTATTTTGGCTTTTGTTGCCATTGCTTTTTTTGTTTTAGATAGGAAGTCCTCGCCTATGCCTATGTCCTGAATGGTTTTGCCTACGTTTTCCACTAAGGTTTTTATGGTGTTAGGTCTTATGTTTAAATCTTTAATCCATCTAGAGTTAATTTTAGTGTAAGGTGTAAGAAAGAGGTCCAGTTTCAGCTTTCTGCACATGGCTAGCCAGTTTTCCCGACACTATTTATTAAACAGGGAATCCTTTCCTCATTGCTTGTTTTTGTCAGGTTTGTCAAAGATCAGATGGCTGTAGATGTGTGGCATTACTTCTGAGGCCTCTGTTCTGTTTCATTAGTCTATATGTCTGTTTTGGTACCAGTACCAGGCTGTTTTGATTACTGTAGCCTTGTAGTATAGTTTGAAGTTAGGTAAGATATTGCCTCCAGCTTTGTTCTTTTGCTCAGGATTGTCTTGGCTATGTGGGCACTCGTTTGGTTTTTCCATCTGTTTGTGTCCTCTCTTATTTCCTTGAGCAGTGGTTTGTAGTTCTCCTTGAAGAGGTCCTTACATCCTTTTTTAGTTTTATTCCTAGGTATTTTATTATCTTTGTAGCAATTTTGAATGGGAGTTCATTCAGGATTTGGCTCTCTGTTAGTCTGTTATTGGCGTATAGGAATGCGTGTGATACCTGCACATTGATTTTGTATCCTGAGACTTTGTTGAAGTTACTTATCAGTTTAAGGAGGTTTTGGGCTGAGATGATGGGGTCTTATATATTCATGTTGTTGGACAATAGAGACAATTTCACTTCCTCTTTTCCTAATTGAATACGCTTTATTTCTTTTTATTGCCTGATTGTTCTGGCTAGAACTTCCAATACTATATTGAATAGGAATGGTGAGAGAGGGCATCCTTGTCTAGTGCCAGTTTTCAAAGAGAATGCTTCCAGTTTTTGCCCGTTCAGTATGATATTGGCTGTGGGTTTGTCATAAATAACTTTTATTATTTTGAGATACATTCCATTGATACCTAGTTTATTGAGAATTTTTAGCATAAAGGGCTGTTGAATTTTGTCAAAGGCCTTCTCTACATCTATTGAGATAATCATGTGGTTTTTGTCTTTGCTTCTGTTTATGCGATGGATTATGTTTCTAGATTTGCATATGTCAAACCAGCGTTGCATCCCCAGGATGAAGCCTACTTGATTGTGATGGGTAAGCTTTTTGATGTGCTGTTACATTTGCTTTGCCAGTATTTTATTGAAGATTTTTGCATCTATGTTCATCATGGATATTGGCCTGAAGTTTTCTTTTTTGGTTGTGTTTCTGCAGGGTTTTGATATCAGGATGATTTTGGTCTCATAAAATGAGCCAGGAAGAATTCCCTCTTTTTGTATTGTTTGGAATAGTTTCAGAAGGAATGGGACCAGCTCCTCTTTGCAAATCTGGTAGAATTGGGCTGTAAACCCATCTGGACTTGGACTTTTTTTCATTGATAGGCTAGTAATTGCTGCCTCAACTTCAGACCTTGTTATTGGTCTATTCAGGGATTCAACTTCTTCCTGGTTTAGTCTAATGAGGGTATAAGTGTCCAGGAATTTATTCATTTTTCCCAAATTTACTGGTTTTTGTGCATAGAGTTGTTAGTAGTAATCTCTGATGGTAGTTTGTACTTCTGTGGAATTGATGGTGATACTCCCTTTATCATTTTTTATTGCATCTATTTGATTCTTCTCTCTTTACATTTTTATTAGTCTGGCTAGTGGTCTGTCCATTTTGTTGATCTTTTCAAAAAACCAGCTCCTGGATTTATTAATTTTTGAAGGGTTTTTTGTGTCTCTATCTCCTTCAGTTCTGCTCTGACCTTAGTTATTTCTTGTCTTCTGCTAGCTTTTGAATTTGTCTTATCTTGCTCCTCTAGCTCTTTCAATTTTGACAATAGGGTGTCAATTTTAGATCTTTCCTTGCTCCTCATTTGGACATTTACTCCTATAAATTTCCCTCTAGACACTGGTACAAATGTGTCCCAGAGATTCTGGTACATTCTGTTTTTGTTCTCATTGGTTTCAAAGAGCATCTTTATTTCTGCGTTCATTTCATTGTTTATCCAGTCGTCACTCAGGAGCAAGTTGTTCAGTTTCCATGTAGGTGTACAGTTTTGAGTGAGTTTCTTAATCCTGAGTTCTAATTTGATTACACTGTGGTCTGAGAGACTGTTTGTTATGATCTCTGTTCTTTTGCATTTGCTGAGGAGTGACTTACTTCCAATTATGTGGTCAATTTTAGGAGGCTGGGGCAGGAGAACTGCTTGAACCCAGGAGGCGGAAGTTGCGGTGAGCTGAGATCGCGCCATTGCACTCCAGCCTGGGTAACAAGAGCGAAACTCCGTCTCGAAAAAAAAAGTTGAAACCCCTTCTATGTAAAATAATGGAAACTCATACGTTCCTTTGTTTATTACTTACCTGTCTTACCTTTTAGAACTGTCAGTTCCAGGCTGGACACGGTGGCTCACGCCTATAAACCCAGCACTTTGGGAGGCCAAGGCGGGTGGATCACAAGGTCAAGACATCGAGACCATCCTGGTCAACATGGTGAAACCCCATATCTAATAAAAATACAAAAATTAGCTGGGTATGGTGGTGCATCCCTGTAGTCCCAGCTACTCGGGAGGCTGAGGCAGGAAAATTGCTTGAACCCAGGAGGCGGAGGTTTCAGTGAGCCAAGATCGTGCCATTGCACTCCAGCCTGGGCAACAAGAGCGGAACTCCATCTCAAAAAAAAAAAGTCAGTCCCTTAAGTGTAGAAACCAAATTTCTTTGGCTCACTTCAGCACCCATTCTTGTGTCTTGCCCATAAGTGATCAAATATATTTGTTCAACACACGCAAATGGAAAACTATCTTTGTTAATTGATGAGAGCTCTAAGCTTCACATAATCTGAACATCAGTAATTACAAACAGGCAAAAGTAATTCACGTCTCATTATTAGTAGTCAGTAAGTAATTATCTGTAAGGGGATATTGACTGTGAAGTGGAACAGGGAGTATTCGAAATTCTGGAGATATTCAGTATTTTTAATAGGATAATTGTTTCATTGATGTATATGTTTGCACAATTTAATAACACTATACACAATATTAAAATATTTAATTCTATCTATGTTATATTTCAATAAAAAATAAAACACCAGCACATATACACAAACACACATGGTTTGTGACTATATGCATTAGAATCAGATATCAGCCATTTACTAGCTGTAAGATGATGGACAAATTGTTCAATCTATCTGAGCCTCAGTTCTATCCTTTATAAATTGATTATAATAATAATACCTATTTGTAGGCTTTAAGGAATAAGCAATGTCACATATGAAATGCACTTATAATACTATGTTGCCCAATAAGTGTACTCTAACCTTTGCATTATTTTACTCTTTAGTCTGAAATTCCAATCAATGGAGGGTTCTAGTGTCCATGTACATTTTAAATGAAGTTTGAATTTATCCTATGAGTATGCCTTCTTAGGGCATCTGAATACCAACATTTGAAGTAATCTATTCACTTTAAAAGTTCTGACTCTCCATCATTCTCAGCAAACTGACACAAGAACACAAAATCAAACACCGCATGTTCTCACTCATAGGCGGGTGTTGAACAATGAGAACACATGGACACAGGGAGGGGAGCACTATACGCTGGGGTGTGTTGGGGGGAAATAGGGG
>CAUYQU010088814.1:0-38736 GCA_963574635.1 Cheracebus regulus | reverse complement strand
GTGGCTCCTCTGCCGGGAATCTCCCGGTCTGTGGGCAACAAAAATTCGTCGGAAAGTGCGGCGTTCACTCGTTCTCTGCGCCTTCACTGGGAGCTACATTCCTGGGCTGTTGCTAATCGGCCATCTTGGATCTCTCTCTATAAATATTTTAATTAGTCCTCATAAAAACCTGAGGAACTAGGGACTATTCTCCCTATTTTATAGATGAATAAATGGAGGTACAGGAAAGTTAACTACAATCATGCACTGCATAACAAAGTTTTGGTCAACAACAGAGTGCGTATTCAGTGGTGGCCCTGTGGATTCTAATGCAGCATAGCTAGAAACCTGGTGTATGGCACTCAGTGTTGGCACTGCAGATCAAGTAGGGGAAATGACTGATATTTAGTTATGGTGCTGGAACACCTGGTTTTCTTTATGAAAAAAATATATATAAATATATATATCCCATCTAGGTTTGTGTAAGTACACTCTATGATGTTCACACAATGACCAAATCATATATCACATTTCTCAGAATGTGTCCTTATTGTTAAGCAACACATGACTGTAATTTTCCAAGAACACCAGCTGAAAAGTAATGGAGACAGGATTCAAATATACATAGTGTAACTTTAGTGTCTTTGCTCTTAAAAGATAGCTTTGCATAATGACATGCCATTTCTTCCAACTATATCCCTTCTTTCACTCACATATCCCTTCTTCTAGGAAATCCTACTCATTTAAGTCTTGGCCCAACCCTTTCCTGAGTCAATTCTGACTTTACTTATAAGAGTCCTCAAAATTTTCAAGTTACAATATGTAATTGTTGACTATAGGTGTGGGGTTGTGCAGCAGATCTCTAGGGCTTATCGATTGTGATTAACTGAAACTTTATGCCTGTTGATTTTTTAACTCTCTTTTCCCCTCCACCCCCAGCCCCTAGCAATCACCATTCTACTCTGATTCTGTGAATTTGACTATCTTAGATGCTTCATATAAGGGGAATCATGCAGTATTTGTCTTTCTGTGACTGGCTTGTTTCACTTAGCATACAGGTTCTCATGTTTCATCCATGTTGTCACATATCACAAAATGTCCTTCTTTTTGAAGGCTGAATAGTATTCCATTGTATACATATACCACATTTTCTTCATCCCTTTGTCTGTTGATGGGCACTTAGGTTGTTTCCACATCTTGGCTCTTGCAGATAGCACTGCAATGACATGAGAATGTCGATACCTCTTTGAGATCCTGGATGTATACCCAGTAGTGGGATTGCCAGATCATATTAGTTCTATTTTTAATTTTTTGAGGAACTGCCTTACTGTTTTCCATAGTTGCATTGTTTGCATTTCTGCCAACTGTGCTCAAGGGTTCCAGTTTCCCCACATCCTCACCAACACTTGTCTTTTGGTGGTTTTTTTTTTTTTTTTTTTTGTATAGTAGCCATCACAGCAGGTGTGAGGCGATATCACATTGTGGTTTTGATTTGCATTTCCTAATGGTTACTGACATTGAGCATTTTTTCATATACCTGTTGGCCATTTGTATGTCTTCTTTGGAGAAATGTCTGTTCAAGTCCTTAGTCCCTTTTAAAAATGAGGTTATTAGATTTTTTTGCTATTGAATTGTAGGAGAATCCTTTTGGGATTTATATGTTATTCTTCATAATCTTCAGTGCCTAGCACAATGTCTATTTGACACACATTCTAAAAATAATTTTTTCATTTAAATACTTTATATTGTCAAAAAATAATTTCTGTGCTATAAAACATTGTACTACCTGATTGTCAGGAAGATCCAACGTGAACTTCCTTTTTAGGTTCTTGATGTGTTCTCTGTAGTGGTCGAGTACCTGGACTGCCTATTTTAAAGATAGGGAGGCTGAGGTTCAGGTTGCACAAATGATGGGTGGTAGAGCCAAGACAAAGTCTAGACAAAGTATGCTCCAGGCCCAGTGAGTCCAGCACCTTACAGTGCACATTTCAAGGCTCTCATCCTTGTCTGTTTCAGCCGCAAGCTGCACATACAGAGCTATTCTTAGAGTTTCCCTTAGCCGCACCACTAGGATGAGGCCCCATTCATCAGCAGTGGAGACGTGAGTCTGGAGGGCAACCTTGGATATGAAGAGGTTTTTAAAGTCCCAGAGGCCCTGAAAGACAGTCATCAAGATATTTAACTGGTCCTCTCTCTCTGCTTCATTAGAAATGCATCTCAAACTTCACCTTCAACAAACTCATTGTCTTGTATTTCTTGCATTGTCATACTCAAGAATCTGAAGTAAAGAATCATTTAGAGAAAACTTAAAGGATAATTTAAAATATATTAGGCTGGTTTAGTAGTGTTGCTGATTAAAGGAAAAAGAAATGGAGATAAGGAAGAGGTTACCAAGAAACACCCATACTTTTACATTGCAGAGATTACTGGTAGATTCTCATGTCCGTTGTAGCACAGAGCATTTTCCCATGGGATCTTCACATTTTCTATCACGAAATTGAAAGTTTTTGATCCAGTTTTGATTATCTCTTTAAACTGTGCAGTTTGGTGGGTTTTTTTGTTTTGTTTTGTTATTTTTTTTTGTTTTTGGTTTCTCTGTGTGTTTAATAAAGTGTCCAATGTCTGTCTTCGGGAACTGACTGTGTTGATATTTCTCTTCTATCTTGATGATAGCCTCTGGGAAGGGATTATGCTAAAATTAACATGTGTTGTTTTGAATTTATTCATTATTCATAAACAATAGTATAGGATGCTATCAAAGGTCTTCTCATGTTAGTTTATGTTGATAGCTGGTGATCTCATAATAGTTTATGTTGATTTTCAAAGTAGCAGAAGTTTTTCCTTGTTAAAAGCTTGTTTTTATTCTGCTAAAATCCTACCTCTTATAAAATTTAAAAGATTTATGTATCTATAAAATGTTTAGGTCTTTCTAGATCTTCATATTCTTTTTTATTAAAAAATTTTTTCCCTTTTTTTTTGTTTAAGATGTTACTTAACAATAGAATTCACCAATTTTAAGTGTATAGTTTGTTGAACTTTGGTAGTTGTATATAGTCCTGTACTCACCACCACAATCAGTATGGAAAGCGGTCTCCTCACCCTGAACAGTGTCTTCATGCCCCTTGCTCTCTTTCCCCACATCCAGCTGCCAGCCCCAGGTAACCACTGATCTTCATGTCATTATAGTTTTGCCTTTGTTGAAATTTCATATACTTAGTATTGTATAATATGAAGTATTTTGTGTTTTACTTCTTTCATTTGAACAGGATGTTTTTGAGATTAACCAATTTTTATGAATTTTTCATTTGTTGTTATTGTATTAAGTAACAATAGATTAAGTATTAATCTGTAGTATGGATGTATCATAATTTGTCCATTCACCAACTGATGGACATTTGTGTTGCTTTCAGGTTTGGATTATTGTCAATAATGCTGCTGTGAACATCTGTGTACACATTTGTGTGTAGTCATATGTTTTCCTTCTTTAGGAATGGAATTGCTGGGTCATATGATAAGTGTATAGTTTTACATTAGGAAGTACTACCATGTTATTTTACCAAGTGGCTCTACCATTGTGCATTGCTACCATCAATGTATAAAACCTCCAGATGCTCTACACTCTTGTCAACACTTGGTATTGTCAGTCGTTTTAGCTTTAGCCACTCTAGTGGGTGTGTAGTGGTATCTTGTGGTTTTAATTTGCATTTCTCTAATGATTAGTGATGTTGAGGATTTTTCATGTGCTTAGTGGTCATTTGCATGTCTTTTCTGAAGTATCTGTTCAAATCTTTTATTCATTTTGTTCATTGGGCTACTTCTAATTGAGTTAGAATAATGCCTTATATATTCTGGATATAAGCTCTTTGTTGGACATGTTTTGTGAAAATTATATTCCAATCTGTGGCTCATCTGTTATCAAAAAGCAAAATTTTTAAAATCTTGATTAATTCATTGTTAACCAATTTCTAAAATAGTTTGTGCTTTTGATGTTCTATTTAAGAAATCTTTGCTAATCCAATGTCACAAAGATTTTCTACTATATTTTCTTCTAGAATTTAATAGTTTTTGCTGTTATATTCAGGTCTGTGGTGAAGTTTGAGTATAATTCTTGTGAGGTAAGGGATAAGATTTATTCTTTACCACACAGATACTCAATGGTTCCATCACCAGTTATTGAAAAGACCCTTTTCTCCATTGCATGACCTTAGCACCTTGGTCAAAACTCAGTTGACCAGTATAGGTTTATTTCTTGACTCTTCATTCCTAATTATCTATATGTCTATCCTTATGCCAATACGACACTACATTGATTACTACAGCTTTATGGTAAGTCTTGAAATCAGGCAACATGAGTGCTCCCACCTTGTTTTTCTTTTTTTAAAACTGGCTTACTTATTTTAGGACATTGACTTTTAATATACACTCTGAAATCAGCCTCTAATTTCTTCAAAAAGGGAGAAAAACAGTTAAGATTTTGCTTGGGATTGCATTGAAACTTTAGATCAACTTGGGTAGGATTTCCATGGTGATGGTTTTTAAATATTTCCACAGATTATTTTACACATCAAGAGGTGGAGCTTATTTTTCCTCTGCTAGAGTTTAGGCTGTACTTAGTAATTCACTTATAATGAGTGGAATGTGGCAAAAAGGATAGAATGTGACCCCCAAGAGCAGGTCATAAAAGACACAGCTACTTTGATCTTGCCTCCTCCTGGATCACTTGTTCTTGGGGAGCCCATCTGCCATGCCATGAGGACACTGAAGCAGACCTGTGGAAGGTCCACATGGCCAAGAATCGTGGCCTCTTGCCAACACTCAGCACTAACTTGCTAGGTGTGTTTTTGAGCCACCTTGGAAGGTTATCCTCCAGCAATATCCTCCAGGATATCCTGACCAGCCAGTCAAGTCTTCAGGTGAGTGTAGACAGGCTAACACCTTGACTGACTCCAGCCTCATGCAAGACTTTGAGCCATAACCACTCAGCTAAGCTATTCCCACATTCCTGCCCCATAGAAACTGTGGATAACAGGTGCTTATTGTTTTAAGCCACTGAGTCTTGGATAATTTGTTGCTCAGTAATCAACAGCTGATACAACAATCTTAACAATATTGAGTCCTGCAACTCATGAACATGGTAAGTCTCTACATTTATTTAGCTCTTCTTTAATTCCCCTTTGCAATTTTAAAATTTTTAATGTACAGGCCTTGCACATCTTTCATTAGATGTATTCCTAAGTAATTCTGGTTTTTTGATGCTATTATAAGTGGAGTTGGTTTTAATTTTTTCCCAATTGTTTGTCACTAATGTATAGAAATACAGTTGATTTCTGTATTTTGTTCTTGTGTCCTGCAACTTTGCAAATGTGATTATTACCTTCTCGTAGCTTTTCTGTGGATTCCTTAGAATTTTCAACATACATGGTCTATGTAATCCAGAAATGAGTTTTATGTGTTTTACTTCTTTCCTAATTTGTGCCTTTTATTTTTCTTTATTATACTAGCTAAGACCTCTAATAGAATATTAAATAAAAGTGGTGAATGGATATCCTTGCTTTCTTCCTGGTCTTAGGTGGAAAGCATTGAGTTTTTCACCACTGAGGCTGTATCTATCAGTGCACAGATCTTGTAGATCTTCACATTCATTTTTAGTTTATTATTTTTGATCAAATGTAAGAAATGAGTTTCAACTGAAATAAGCCCGTATTTTCATTAATTTTTAGTTTGTTGAATCCATTTAAGAAAGTGCATGTAATTTTTAAAGGATAGTCTCCTTGTTAAAAGGGATATTAGAAGGTGTTTGTTTACATATAACCACCTGATTATGGTTTTCTTCCTGTGCTAGAGACTCTAGTTGCCTCCCAGTGTATTTTTTCCTTCCTAATAAAGGTTCATTTTATTTGAGCCAGCAGTGCCTCCAGCTGAGGTCACAAATCTCAGTACCCTTTGCCTCTCAGTCTGACCACTGGACTAAGTCCTGGCGTCCTGGCCAGTAAGCTGTAAACACACATATTGGTGTGACTTCTGAGAAGGCTCCTTAAAATCGCTTTTTGCCCTTTTTGTCCTTTCTTATTTTTTTCTTCCTGCTGCCTGGACTACAGTTAAAATGGTTGGAGCTTTTTAAACATGAAGGTGAAATAAACTTCTCTTGTATTTAAGCCACTATTGTTTGAAGTTTTCTACTTAGCATAGTTGATCTAATCTTCCTGATGGCATGATTCTCCAAAAGGAAAAGCCTAGAGCAGGTTTCTAAGACAGTATGTGAGACATGAATAATCTGTGATTAGTCTAATTATTTCTGTCTCTATTCCAATTCAGTTTCCCAGGAATCAGAAGGATATCCAGCATTTTAATTGGGTACCTCAAAATCTTTTAGTTCGATATCATTTCTATTCCCTCATATGAGATAGAAAAGCTATAGAAAGTTCAGTCTGAATCACTTTTGTACTTAAAGAATAATAGCAAGTCTCAGAGTAACCACCAAGGGCATGTGGTTCTATCTGTCATGAAAAGAATAACCTTTTCAAAATTTATCACAAATGGCAGAAATAACTTTGGGTATCCCTAATTTTCATTCGTGTTCTTTGGGTAATAAATTAGGGAATGTACTAAGTTCCCTCATTCTTTCTCTAACATTTTCAGTGCGGAAGAAGGAATAGGAAAATATAAGATGCATAAGGACAGGGATTTTTCTGTTTTGCTCTCTACTATGTTTCAGTGTTTAGAACACAGGCTGGCACATATTAGCATTCAGTAAATATTTGTGGAATGCATCAGTGAGGTCTCTGGTGGGTCTGGTTTCCACAGGCCTTGAGGGCACATGAAATGTGTGCTGGGGCTCAGTTGCAAGGGGATATTTATTCCTTTGGCTGCTCCTTGTCTTGCAAAGGCATATCATGCCCCTGGGAAAGCAGCCCCTACATTGGTCCTGTTGTCTCATTAGATGGTAGGTTTCTTGAACGTGGGTTGGGTAGCTGGTGCAGCTTGCCTTGTGGGTTTTTGTTCAGCCACAGTTGGCCAAAGAAAGCAATCCTGCGTGTCATTGCCAGGTCATGGTTTCTAACCTTTGCCTGCTGTGGTTTCAGGCTAGTACTAAACAGGACCAGAGGACAGTTGAAGTTTGCTCTCTGTATCAAGGTGACTTGCATGTTTTCTACCCAGCAAATTAAATTATTTGCCTGATGAGCATTATTTCATGATTCCCTTCCTAAAAGGACTAAGCATCTGGAAAATCTGAAGAAGCATATAACTGATATCCATGTTTATTAGTGGACTAAGAGACAGCCATCTCCTGTTGCCTTACATTCTCAGTTAGACTTACAGAGCCACAGCTTCTGCTGTTGGCATATGGAGGGCTATTCCCTCTGACACGGAGCCAGCCTGGGTTTTTGGCCTAGACTCTCAGCTGGACATGGGCCAGGGGTTGTCTGGCTGTGTGGCTGTGTGTCCCCTTTCCTAGCCAGGGTTCCTGCTTTCTGCTGCCCAAGTGCCCGAACTCCAGCTCTAGCATGTCTTCCCAGGTGTGCGCATTTTGTTTCTCTTTGCTTTATCTGATCATCCTACACTGGCCCCTTGCCTGACCACCGCTGCCTTCTTTTTCAGTAGCCCCTCCATTTGATCTTTGGCTTCCCCAGCTCTGAGGGCCTTCGAGACCCCCTTGGTAGAGCTCCCTCTGGCCTCCTGACACACAAATCCAAGCATATGGTCTTTTTTTTAAAGCCTGCTTTTCATAGGGTCTATGGATTTCAAGAAAGCTCTCTCATTCAGAAGACCCAAAGTAAAAAAGGGTTTATGATATAATGAAAATTAGGTCAGGTATGGTGGCTCACACCTGTAACCCCAGCACTTTGGGAAGCCAAGATGGAAGGATCACTTGAAGCCAGGAGTTTGAGACTAGCCTGAGAAATGGCAAAACCCCATTTCTACAAAAAGAGAGAGAGAGCGAAAACTAAAGTTGAAAATAATGTGTAAATGTAAGGTAGTATTATAATAACTGATGCTCTCTCAAAGCTTTTGGCAGTAATTAGTTGAAATCTAATGTAATTATTTTTGTCCCATCTTTCCATAGAATAGGTTTTTAAGCACTGTAAATTGTAATGCTTTGTGAAAATCTAAAACATTGTGCGATAGCACTTTATTTGACAACTTGAGGTCATGCTGGTGTTCCATAGTGAACTGTCCATCTTTTATCATATGGGAAAGTATAAACTTACGACCAAAAAGAGTGCATAACTTTCCAATTTCCTTTAAAAGGATCTAAGATAATATATTTATTTTTGTCAAGCATTTGTTAATTCACCATTCACCCAGGAAATACTTAGAGTGCTATGTGCTGGGCACTGTTCTAAGTACAGAGGCCAAGTAGTGATCAAAAGCAACCCAAATCCTTCCCACTCAGAGTTTACATTTAGATAAAGAGGATAGAAATGGAAGCAGATGAGCACAAAAGCCCTGTTTCCCTGCCAGAATTTGCAGTCCTCTTTTTGTTTATTACTGGGTGGGGTATCCTTATTCTTTACAGAATGGTCCTGCTGAAATTGGGTACATAATTTGGTGAGTGTATACTCACATCTGTCATGGTTAGGGTGGGAAGCATGGACAGGAGAGTGAAGATCTTTAAGCTTCCTCAGTTTCTTAAGGGAGTCTGTGACCTCCCCCTGTAAACTAAGAGCTTCTACCAAATTGTGAACGCCTTAAATGCATGCAAAAACTATGCCTTTTCTTTCTTTTTTTTCTTTTTTTCTTTTTTTTTTTGAGATGGAGTCTCGCTCTGTTGCCCAGGCTGGAGTGCAGTGGCGCTATCTCAGCTCACTGTACCCTCTGCCTGCCATGTTCAAGCGATTCTCCTGCCTCAGCCTCCTGAGTAGCTGGGACCACAGGCGTGTGCCACCATGCCTGGCTAATTTTTTGTATTTTTAGTAGAGACAGGGTTTTACCATGTTAGCCAGGATGGTCTTGATCTAATGACCTCGTACTCCGCCTCCCTCAGCCTCCCAAAGTGCTGGGATTACAGGAGTGAGCCTCCATGCCCTGCCCATTATATTTTTGTTAATTTCTTTAAAAACATGATTTTAAATTAATAGCAGTAGGGTTGTGCTCTGTCACCCAGGCGGGATGCAGTGGTGCAATCATAACTCGCAGCAACCTTGAACTCCTGGGCTCAAATGATCCTTCCACATCAGCCTTCCAAGTATCTGGGACTACAGGCATGCACCACCATGCCCAGCTAATTCTTTTTATTTATTCTTATTTTTTTGTAGAGATGAGGGTCTTGCTCCGTTGCCTAGGCTGGTCTTGAACTCCTGGCTTCGAGTGATCCTCCTGCTTCAGCCTCCCGACATGCTGGGATTACAGGCATGAGCTACCACACAGAAACACCAACACTGTATTATTGAACTTTTAAGGTATATGGGTGTAACATGATAGAAGTATTGCAGTGCATGGGAAGACACTACAAAGAACTACAGTAAGTCTTCACTTAACCTTGTCAGCAGGTTCTTGGAAATTCCAACTTTAAGTAAAACATCATTCAGATAATACCATTTCATTCAGCATCTTTTCATCATTGCCTTGAGGAGACAAAATTATACTTTGTTTCAGTTGGAGTTTCCAAGAAAGTAGCAGTGAGTTAAGTGAGGACTTACTATAGGCTCTTGCAAGCTTCTCCTGTTTTACTTGAAGTAATTCAATATTAACTCTAAATACATTATGATAAATTTTGAATGCATATTTTAAATCTCTAGGGCAAATAGGGGAAAAATACAATGATATATAGCAGAAAAAACTGAAATACTAAATAATATTTGATAGCACAAAAGAACATAGGAAAGGGGGAATAAAGAGTAAAAAACAGATGAGACAGAAACCAAATAGCAAAATCCAGCTATTCAAGCAAATACATTAAGTATGAATAATAGCTAAACACTCCAATCAAAAGGTAGAGATTGTCAGACTAATTTAAAAGAAAAAAATTGCTATATGCTATCTATAAGACACACTTTAAATACAAAGACACAAAAAAAGCCTGAAATTAAAAGGATGAAGATAAATTATGGAGACGGTAGGCATAAGAAAGCTGAAATGGCTGTATTAAGATCAAAGTAGGCTTCTTCATTAGTATTACTAAAAACACAGCAGAAGACTTGTTATGATGAGATGGTCAGTTGTGTTTGTGTGCCTAGTAACAGTGTCCACAAACATGAACAGCTTCCAAATACAGCTAATAGGAGCAATGAACAAATCTACAATCACAGTTGGATACTTTGAGACTAAAAAATAAAAATGTTTAATTTTATACTTAATTCAGAACTCACAGCTCTAATTTGCCTATATTTTTAGTATTTTGTTATGCTCATGACATTTTGCCATCTTCAGCTGAATCAGTATTATGCTGATATAGACCCCATTTTCTGTTTTCCTTCCTATCAGATCTTCAGAAAAGGGATTTCTACTTTCTTGCCTCCAATTCATTACTTTTTTTTTCCATATTCATGTATCTCTCTTCATTAAAAATATGTTACAGAGGATGCCACCCTCACCCGCCACCCCGTCCACCATCAGCCCTCTATGGCAAAGGCTGCTTTCTGTGATTCTGTAGTTACTGCAGACAGATTCATCCACAAATGGCATAGACTGTTATTTTGTTTTTTGAAATTTTGCAAGATGAGTGTAACATGTGATACATTTTATGTGTATTTTTCGTTCCATGTTAAACTCGTCAGTACATGCACATGGACTTCATCTGGATGGCTGTATGGTATTGTGTTGTGTGAATACCCCACTCTGCGGCTGTTCCCCTCCTCGGGATGATTTATTTCTGCTTCCTCTCTCCCGCATGCAGGGCTGCACTGGAATGTGCCTCCAAGCACACATCAGCTCTACTTGGTGTTGCCACATCACTCGCCAGAGGTGCCATAGTTTCACCTTCCTCAGGACTGTTAGAGTTCTCAGTTCCCTCCGTCCTTAGCAAAACCTCACACTGGAATCCCAGTACTTAGGGAGGCAGAGGCAGGAGGATCGCTTGAGCCAAGGAGTTCAAGACTTACCTGGGCAACATGGCAACACCCCATTCTCCACAAAATGGAAAAAAAAAAAGAGAGAGAGAGATAAAACTAATGATAGGAGACCTTTACATTTTTGCCACTTGTTACTGTATTGAAGATTGCTCATTTTAGATTTCAGTTCCCTAAAAACAAGTGAACATAGATACCTTTTCATGAGTTTATTAGCCATTTGAGTTTTATCTTCTGAAATTACCTTTTTGTATGCTTTTAAAACTGAGTTGTCTTTTTCTTACACATTTCTACGGTTTCTTGATATGTTCTGGATGCTTTTGTTGGCTATATGAATTCTGAGACCTTCTTCAGGCCTCTTACTTGTGTTTCCACTTCATTGATGGTAGCTTTTGGCATACTACAGCTTTTACATTGTAAAGCAGACCAGTGTATGTTTTCTTTTCTAGTTTGTGCCTTATGTTTCTTATTTTAAAATGTTTTGCCACCCCATTGCCAGAAAGGTATCCCTCTGTATTTTGTGCAGAAATATTTACAGTTTTGTGAACTCTATTTGAGCACTTACTCCATTGCAAGTTTATCTTTGGTGTCAGGAAGGTCCTGTTCTGTCTCTTCCTTGTATGTAGCCTGTGTGCCTCTTTCCTCCCAATCTACCCAGGTCTTCTGAATACCAGGTGCCCTAACACAGAGGAGCCCATTTCTAGGCTCTTGTTCTCTTGGTCTATTTAAATAACTCTAGATAAAGACCACGCTGTTTTAGTTAGCCAAACTTTATAGTATGTCTTAAAATCTGATAGGACTTATGCTTCTTTAAAAATGGCTTGGCTTTTCTGGATTTTTTATTTCTTTGTTTTTTTTTTATTTCTTTTTATTGTGATACACAATGCAAACTTTAACTGTCACGAAGCTGTGCAAATCACTCTAAAGCAAATATACCCATAATCACTGTAAAGCAAATATACCCATAATCCACCATGCAGACCGTGCCTGGGCAGCCCCACAGCCCACGGTGCTCCCTTCCTTCCCACCTCTCTTTGTCCTTTCCAACTCCCTCCTGTGACCCCTTTCCCCCTCCTTCTCCCTCCCTCCTGTGACCCCTCCTGGCACACATAGTTGTCATCTTTGTGGTTTGCTGTATTGTTTTACTGTTTAATGTGTGATTTAGATTCATCCATTCACAGAAGTGGAATCATGTTTTCAGGTTTGGGGTCTGGCTTATTTCTCTTAACATAATATTTTTAAAATGCAAACCTTAAATATTCAGCATGAAGTTGAGGATTGGCATTTACATTCCAACAAAACACACTGTTAAGATTTTATTTTGAATGATATTTAATTTATGTATTAATTTTATGAAAATTGGTGTCTTTACAGTTTTGCATCTTCTTATCCATGGAAGTGGTATCTTTATTATCACTAGGATTTTTTTTTAATCCTTTATTATCCTTTTTCATTTTTTCTGTTAAGGCCATATATATATATTTTTTAGATTGATTCCCAAGTATCTTATAGTTTTTGTTGCTGTTATTTGCTAAGAGTTTATTTTTTCTTTCTAAACAGTCTGTATTTTATCCCTGGTTGCTTTTAAGGATTTCTTTCTTTTGTTTCACCACAGTGGAGCTAGATGTAAATTTCATTTTAGCATCTTTTTAGAGACCTTCCACTTTCATTCTGAGGATTTATATTCTTTATTAATTCTAGAAAACTCTCAGTTACTTATCTCTTTAAATGTAATATCCTTTCCCTCATATTCCGTCTGTTGTCTTCTGGAACCCCTATGCTGATAGCCACGTGAAATACGTGCAATCTGCCTGTGCAGAGGCCTGGGCCTTCCCTACCCACATAGACCCTCTTTGGTTCATGCCCCGCAGAGCTTTTCCCTTCTCTCTGTGTAGGAGAGAAAGGGTTCATGGAGCATGGGGATGAACTGGGGTGCCTCCAACCCAGACTTAAGTAACCCTCTACCTCTCTCCTCCTTCCACATGGCCTAGACCCTCTAGTCCAGGAGTGTCCAGTCTTTTGACTCCTCTGTGACACATTGGAAGAAGAATTATCTTGGGCCTCACATAATATACACTAACACTAACAATAGCTGATAAGCTTAAAAAAAAATAGCAAAAAAATTCATAACTTTTTTTTTTTTGAGACAGAGTCTCACTGTATCAACCAGACTGGAGTACAGTGGCGTGATCTTGACTCACTGTAACCTCCACCTCCCAGGTTCAAGCAATTCTTGTGGTTTCAGCCTCCTGAGTAGCTGGTACTACAGGTGTGTGCCACCACACTGGCTAATTTTTGTGTTTTTAGTAGAAATGGGGTTTCACCATGTTGGCCAGGCTGGTCTCAAACTCCTGACCTTGATGTGATCTACCCACCTTGGCCTCCCAAAGGGCAGGGATTACAAGCATAAGCCACTGCACCTGACCTCATAATGTTTTAAGAAAGTTTATGGATTTGTGTTAGACCACATTCAAAGCTATCCTGGGCCACATGTGGCCCACAGGCCTCAGGTTGGACAAGCTTGCTCTAGTCCCTGTGCTTGACTGAGTCCCACAGAACTCTCTGCAGGCGTTTGGACTTAATGCTGCTTATATGCAGAGTGGTTTATAATCACTCAGTAAGCTTTCCATTTTGTTAGCATGGCTCAGGATTACAGTTTCTGGTTTCAGTGACCTTGGAGTTTGTTTCTGCTTCCATTTTCTTTGTCGTCTGTGTAGTGTTTTTGAGAGAAGAGGCACAGAAATTATTTGAAACCAGAAGTTGTCCACCATTCACTCTTCAGCCTACTACAGTCTGTCTTTTGTACCGAAAGTGTTCTTTTGTACCGAAAGTGTAAACACCTTGTTTATCAAACACCTCCATTTTCGACATCCAGTGGTTAGTTCTATCTTACTTATCAGCTGCATTAGATATAGCTGACCATCCTATCTTAAAACACTTCTCAGCTTCAATGATACTAAACTCCCGTATTTTCCTTCTCTTCACTGGCAGCCCCTTCTTAGATTTCCTTACTGCATTTCCTACTCTGTCCATCCACAGAATATTTGTGCACTCCTGGGTTTGGTCCTTAGTCCTGTTCTCTCTTCTGCTGTGTCTCCTGCACCCCCATGTTATCTCTTCTAGTCCCATTGCCATAAATGCCTTATCATATCCAGTGACTCCGAAATCCTTATCTTCACCTTTTCCTTGAGTTCTGGAATTAT
The DNA here is from genome assembly GCA_963574635.1 of Cheracebus regulus. Lineage (NCBI taxonomy): Eukaryota > Metazoa > Chordata > Mammalia > Primates > Pitheciidae > Cheracebus > Cheracebus regulus. The sequence goes on along the minus strand of CAUYQU010088814.1, from coordinate 24,545 downwards.
GTAGCCACCTGCCCATTTGGTAGCCCCCCAAAATATCTAATAGACACTCCCAAGCTCGGGCTGGGCAGCATCTGCTCTTTCTCTGCCCAAAATGTTCTTTCCCCATTTCATCAAGTCACAGGCACCCCATCATCCTTAAGATCTTCATTCAAGTATCACTTTCTCCAAGGGCTCACCTGACATCCCCCACAACCCCCCAGAGAAGGTTTGTGCTTCAAGTCACTTTATTTCCTTCCCAGAACTTGCCAGAAATAGTTGTATGTGTTGACTTGATTACTGCCTGTTCTTCACATCACATGGACTGCTATAAGTTCTGTGAGAGTGGGGCCTTGCTTATCTTGTTCTCTGCTGTATTCTGAGTTCCCAGAATATGGTATGTAGCAGAGTCTCAAAGAATTCTTGCCTGATTCATCAATTTGAATTTTATTATTAAAACATTGAAGTATACTCTTATATTAGAAAGCTATCAAATATGTTCAATTTGATCTTCTAGTCCCAAGAATCAAATTCACATCAAGAAATTTTTTTTAAACAAAGGAATAGCCATAGTCATTTTAGCTAGAAAATCATAGGAAGTCTTGAGACTTCTGTAACCATACATTATAAATGACCTTCAAGATGAAGAACAGGTTGGTTTATAAATGGAATGGTTCATTGCTAACTAATATTGGTGAGGATTTTAAACATCTAGAAAAATCAGTACTTGAAAAATTGATTAAAACACTATGTAAATAAAAACCAAGATTTTAGAGTGTGTTTATTCTCTGATAAATTTGTCATGTGACTGGATCAGCTGAGACATTGCAATTGTTTTCTGTTGGTGTCTCTGTGATGGCCATCTGCCAGCAAAAGTAACCGCAGAGTCAGTATAGTGTGAAAGTGTTTGAATAATCAGATCTTTTACAGCTTTTAAAAAATGAAGACAGTATCTTGACAATCTTTTACCAGAACTTTGTATACTAAATGATTAGAATTTTGCTAGCTCTTCTAATTCAATAAAAAACAATTTTGTTTTACTGAGTGAATTCAGCTTTGTGTTGATTTGTACTGCTTCGTGTTCTGCAGTGTGGAAGAGGATTTTGCTTATCGCCGAACACTGCTATGACTAAGAAAAATACCATGTACAGTGTTTGGAGGCTGCTGATTTTTGTGTCATGTATACTTTTTTTAAATGATGTTACATTTAAACAATCACATTGGACTTTTTTCTCTTAGATTTCTGGTCTGTGCTACGACAGCAAAATGTTCCAGGTGCATCAGGTGCTCTGCATCCCCAGCTGGATGGCAAAATTCTTTTCTTGGACACTTGAACCCATCTTCTCTTCTTCAGAACCCACCAGCGAAGCCAGAATTGGGATGGGAGCCACGCTGGACATCCAGAGACAGCAGAGGATGGAGCTGCTGGATCGGCAGCTGATGTTCTCTCAGTTTGCACAAGGGAGGCGACAGAGACAGCAGCAGGTAAAAGTGCTAATAATTACTAAAAACTTAGAAATTTTTCAGTGGCCCAAGCAAATCTTTCCTCTGAGATTGCATATGAGAGAGAGACTACATTTTATTCCAGTGCCTTGCAAGTGGATTTTGATGTTTCCGAATAGAATTTAGATCTCTGTTAGTGGCTATTCTTAGTTTTTTAAAAAGGTAAAAAAAAAAATAAATTGCAGCTGAAAGATTGGTCAAACTGAACATTCCTGTTCCAGCTATATAAGATAAGCATTACTTCTTAGAGAAACACCAACCTAGTTAACAAGCTGTGCTATTTATCTGTTTTTATAATCTTGTAAAAGCCACAGTATCTTCCTGTTAAAATGCTAATTGTATGCTTGGAGTGAAGAACAAATGTAAAACTTTTTGATTTTCCTTAGTTGAAGAGAATATGGAGGTAAGCAGATTTTCAATGGAACAACCAAGGAGTAGATAAAAATAATGCTGTGTTTTCTGAACCTTGCTATGAATAATCAGGAACTATTGCACATTTATCTACAAATACTGCTGCATCCAAACAGTCTGATACTACACTTGTCTACCACAGGCAGTGAGGGAAGGAAGGTTCCTGCACATCAGGCTAAAACCTCAGGCCTGATCTTTCTTGGACACTTCTGTGAGCCAGCCCACAGAGCTCCCCATTTCTCTCCTTCATCTTCTTTACCCCTGGGTTAGTTGTAAACCATACAGTTATCTCTGCCATCTCTCTGTCTCCCACTAGCATTGGATGCAAGAGGTAAGCCTGCAGATCTCACAGTGGTTTGGAGAAGTGAAATCAGGTTTGAAGTAATTAGAGTCACATTGGAGATGCAGGTCCCAGAGTTTACATCAGGGTGGGAAGAAGGGGGCATCTTATCAGGGGCAGAGTCTACAAGAGAAAGAGAGAAGCAAAAGTTGTTTCTTAAAGATGTGCTTGAATTTGAACGACTTTGGAACATGCCATAAAGATGCCCATGCTGTATTTAAAGCTGGATGATGGACATCGCTGTCTTGGAGATATGGAAGCTACATATGTAGGTGATTGAGTCACCTCTGTATGGATGAGAGCTGAAAGCAAGGAACTAATGAGTTCTATAAGAGAAGAACTACATCCAAGAAGAACACAGGCTACAGATGAAGCCTTGTATTTAGCAGGAGATAGATCCTGCAAAGAAACTCAAAGATATGAGAACTCAGAATGATCCAGGTCAGAAAAACTGAGCAGTGGTTGAGTATAGAGATAGAGGCACAGAGCTTATGAGGGAGAGAAAGAAGTAGGGGATGCTTCTGATGTTTCTGGCTTAGGTAATCTTAGATAGATGACTGATTGTTCCAATTCACCAGTAACAGAAGAGCAGATTTGGGGAAAATATGTTGTCTCAGGGACCTTTGAAATACCTGGGAGGAGATTCCCCATTGGAGAGCTTTGAATTTGTGCTCATGAGCAAACCAGAGAAGTTGCATTTCTCAGATTGGCCTCCTCAGGAAGATTTTTTTACATGGACTTTATGAGAGAACACAGTCAGCATCGGTGTCTATGGGGGTGGACTGGCGAAGGCAGCAAGATGGCCCTGAGGGAGCAGCTGCAGTTCCAACAAAAGCCTCACTGGTCTTACAGAGCTCTGTGGAGCTGAAAGAGCCCTTCTGAGTTGTCACAAAATGAGGACTGGTCCTGTTGGATAAGTCCCACACATGTGACCTCATTTAACCTTAATTACCTTTCTAAAGGCCCTACCTTTAAATACAGTCACATTGTAGGGTTAGGGCTTCAGTGTGTGAATTTGGGGCAGGGGCAAGGGGTGGGGGACAATGTGTACCATAACACTGCTCCCCTCAGATTGGAAAGGGCCCAGCACTGTCTGTTGGTGCTGAGTGACTGCTCTGTCTGCAGACGTTGGTTATCAGGTGCACGGAGTCTCTGTGGATGCCAGGTTGGATGCTCCACAGTGGCAGGAGATAGGTCAGCCTAGATGAGGGAGACCCACACATACCCCCATGCCACCACCATGGCCATCTGTTTGTGTGCCAGCACTGGGGTATCTGGTGATAGAGCCACAGTCATTCTGCCCATCTTCCATTTGGTGTCTTTTCTGTAGTGGATGCCTATGGTGGACACTACCTGCAAAACACTTGATGCTGTTCCTTTAGCTGAATCCTCCTCATTCCCCGCCTTCCAGTCCCCTGACCAGCTGACCAGGTCACCTTCCATGCCTAGCAGGTCCACATGTGTGATTGCCTTAGCCCAATTCTCTTTCCACACAGAGCTGATGACTGAATATGTTGCCCAGGCTCTGCCCTTAGGGGGTTCCCCGATCGCTGTCTTTGAAGATCGAGCCATCATGCGGCCATTTCCTTCAGCTGCCACTCCTGTCCTGAGCCAACCTGTCCATGAGTCACATTTGGCTATTTTCCCCTTTGTCACTTGGTCATGAGGGGCCCACCTGCTGTGGCAGTTGGTGTTTGCTGGGAAGAGGCTGTGGTGCAGCAGAGATGGCTGCCAGGGTGGTCTGACTTGCCTGATTCTGCAGCTCATTCATGCCCGGTGGCCCCACTCATGCTGATCCCAGATGCCCTTGTCCATCTGAATATGGGTTTCTGTCAGCCCACCTGGCCTGGTAACTTGGTGGGTTTCCGCTACTGACCACATGCTCACTTTATGGTCTACAGGCACTTCGTGGTGCAGCAGCAGTTGATGCATGTGTGATTCTTGGCTGTGTGTGCACACCCTCGCTCCAGGACCCCATGAATCCACATCGTGGTTCTCCTTTTCTGCCTTGCCATAAGCTCTGCACAGTGTCTTTCCCCACCCCAGATACTTGGAATATCACAGGATCTGCCAGGTTGTACCCATGCCTCAGAGAATGAGACAGACCCAAACCTCTGCCCTGCTGGAGCATGCATTTCCACCAGCTACCTGTGAAACAGGTCTTTAAGGCCTTTGAACAGGTCTTTAAGGCTGTTCCCACTGCTGTGAGACTCTTCCACTTCATAGAATGGTCTCCCACAGCAGGTCTGAAGTCCAGAGCAGGACACCAGTCCCTGGGCTCTTGCTGGGCTTTTTCGTTGAATGGTCTGCTGGGCAGCACAGAGCAAACTCGATTTATTCCTAAGCTTACTAAGTTCTCTTCTAGTGTCTGCACATTCATACACCCAAATCTCGGTGCTTAGCCTCCTGCTGAACTTCACCAAGTTGTGTCTCAATTTTACTCACGTGAGTAAAGTCACCATGTAGAGAAATCTTTTGTTAAACCACTGCTAGAAATTATCCACTGTGTGTGTTTGCATGCACGAGTACTGTACATGGTGTGGTTGTATTGGAATGTAATACCAGGGGAAAAGTTTGTTTTCACTTATTTTTCAACAAATAAGTACTTAGTGCTTATTATATGCTAGGCCCAGGGCTGGACGTTGTGGACCCAGGTGTGAGAAAGATAGCCCCCAGTCCTTTTTCTTACAGAGCTTAGGTCCTGTCTCTCTTGCAGAATTATCATGTTTCACTCTATCAGTAAGAAGACCACCACCATTTATTGTGCCAGCCCCATAGTAAGTACTCAATATACGTTATCTCATTTATGCCCAGCCTGCTCCTAGAGAGATGCAGATTTTCCCTTATGACCCCGGAGGCTCAGGGAAGTACTTCCTCTTCCATGGGCATGCAGCTGTTGATGGGGATCTGGGAGCGGGACCAGCTGTGTCTGACTCCAATTTCTCTGTTCCTGATCCCTCACTCATATACCTCCCAACATAAGAGCTTCTTGGTGATTTCTCCCCCCACCCTTTTCACTTTAGCTGGCAGGAAACTCAGTGCCAGGCTTCAGGTTTGATTAGGTTTCTAACCCAAAGTTAGAACTCTTGGCTTCCATCTTCTTCTGTATGTTTCAGATATACATTTTTGTTGTTTGCTTCTCTATCTTTTATTGTAGACAACCTCATACTGTGTTACTGCATTTAAAATTTGGCTGTTATTTGTTTTAAAACTGTTGATTTTCAGATGCTTTTCATAGAATCTAGAGTTTATTTAGTCAGAAAGTCATTGTTTTCAGTTACTAACTGCTGTATGTTACACATTATCTGTCTGCAGTTTTTCATTTCAGGTATTCCAAAATAACATTCAAGTTTTGTTTCAGTGTATTCCTTTAAATTTCTCATGCCTGCTTATGCCATAGTCCATCTTGCCATCTGGCAGGTGCTCACTGCCACCCCTACCACGTGCTTCTCGTGTGGCTCTGGGGGCATAGCTGGACTGCTTGGGAAGCTCTCTGACCAATACTGGTGGCTTCTATGTGGGCACAAAAGAGGTGAAGAACATGTCCTTTCCCTCCATGAGTTTGTGGTCAACTTCAGGGAGCTCAGGCAGTTGTATTTGAAATCGGCGAACATCCAAGAACAATGAAATATTTACTGAAGCACCCATGGCAGTGAAAATCTGAGGAGAGAGCCACTGATGTGGCCTGATGCTACCAAAAAAGATTTCAGGAAGTAGAAGGGTGGGTGAAATTTGGATGGGTAGAGAGGGTAAGGCACATCATTTCAGAGGAGAGGACCAGCAAGAGTGAGGCATAGAGGTACTAATGAGACCCTAAAAGGGAAAGGCCTCCAGGAGCCCTGTGATTGAGATGTTGGCAGATGTGTAGTAAGAAATGGGAAATGAGGTAACTGATAATGGAGGGAGGTGGTTTAAGTCTGACAGTAGATTTTGGCTTGGACATTGGCCGTGAAAAATGGTTTATTCAGTAACAAAGATAGGACAGTTATCTCAGAAAATGTCATTTTATTGCACTGTGTAAAATGGACAGGGGAAAGGAGAAACCACAGAGGAGGAGACAAATAGAAGGAGGTTTCTAAAACCCAGCTCTCAGAGGAGTGCCTTGGCTGGGCTGATGCTGCTCTCTGGATTGAGCTCTCCTTCCTCTGTTCACTCCCTAAATAGATTGTTTCCCAAGACTTGGTTCTCCGCCTGCTGAGCTTTTCATGCTGGACACCCAGGGGGACCCACCCAGTCCCTGTCCTCACCACTTTGTTGAGCTCATGGCTCCCATGAGCTCCCACAAGTCCCTCAAGATCTAGGGACTGGACTTCCCTCTCTCCTGGGCTCCAGACGGAAATACCCTGCTGCCTACAGGACATCTCCACTTCAGTGTCCCACTGGCTCTTGACATGTACTGTTTTTTTTTTTTTTGAGACAGTCTCGCTCTGTCGCCCAGGCTGGAGTGCAGTGGCACAATCTTGGCTCACTGCAAGCTCTTCCTCCCGGGTTCAAGCAATTCTCTTGCCTTAGCCTCCCAGGCACTTGCCACCACGTCCGGCTCATTTTTTTATTTTTAGTACAGGGTTTCACCATGTACCAGGCTGGTCTGTAACTCCTGACCTCATGATCCACCCGCCTCAGCCTCCCAAAGTGCTGGAATTACAGGTGTGAACCACCGTGCCCAGCCAATGTGTACTGTTTCTTTGCTAAATTCATTTCCTTTTCTCACTCCCTACCTGATGAAAAGCACCATTGTTTACCAGAAGATCCAAACCTAGGATTTCATCCCAGACGTTTCCCACTTATGAATCCATGCATCCTTCCTGCCCTCCCTGCTAGTTCAGTCCTGAAGAGTCTCCCTCCTTGATGTAAGTCCATCATTCATCTCCAGTGCTGTAGTTGAGACCATAGCGCCATTTGCCTGGATTTCTTTAGTAGTCTCTTCCCTCCCATCTCTGTCACTGACTGCCTCCCTCCTGGGCCTGCCCCACAGCCTCCCCAGTGATCTCTGTGAAAACATAAATCTGATTGTTTCATTCCAGCTATCATCCTTCAGGGCCTCTCCATAGCTTTCAGAGTAGTTCCAGCACAAGACTCCTGCCTGCTTTGTGGCCACATCTCCTTTCTGCTGCCATGTGCAAGCCCTTAGGCCAGCCATGCCGCACTGGCTTACTCACAGTTCACCGCTGCTCATGTTGTTTCACACGGTCTTGCCTTCACATCTTCACTTTTCTCTGCCCAGAATGAACTTCTGTACCAACCCCTTCTCCCCACCCTCCCACATACACATCTTCACTTGCCTAGCCCTATTCACTTAGCATTCCTGACAAATATCGCCTCCTCTGAGAAGCCCTCCCCAGCTTCCTGGGGGGCTTCCAGGGCTCTCTCTGCCCCTGTAGCCACTGCGTGTCTCCCATGGCACCTGCTAACCTGATGCTCACTGCTGATTTACCTGTCTTCACCAGTGTGTCTCAGGATGGAGCAGACTTGATTTCTCCATATCTCCAGTGTGTGAATAGTCCCCGGCACATGTTGGGAACTGAATAGTGGGGAATTAAAGAGCAAATATGAGCATAGTGAATAGATACAGAAAGACTTTAGGCAAGCCGAATACAGATGAATAATCAGGGCTGGAAACATCTACAGAGGCCGGGCACACTAGCTCATGCCTGTAATCCCAGCACTTTGGGAAGCCCAGGTGGGCGGATTGCCTGAGCCCAGGAGTTTGAGACTAGCCTGGGTCACATAGCGAGACCAGGTACTATTTAAAAAAAGAAAAGAAAAGAAAAAAAGATCTACAGATACTCTGAGAGAACAATGGAAAGCAAGACTCATGTTTAGAGAGTGTAAAGAGGAGAAAAAATAACCCCCATGAACCAAGGAGAAAACTCAGGGATACTGCAAAGTAGAATGTTTCAGGAAGAGTAGATGTTTCAGTAGCAGATTCAGATGCTACTACCCCCACCTCCCAAAAAAAGCCAAGTGAAGATGATGACTGGAAGAAGACCACTGGATTCAGCAGAATTGGTTCACTTTTGAAAGGGGTTTCAGTGGAGAGATGGGGATGACAAGCACTGCATGAGCTGGAAGTAGGGGAAGGTCAGTATCACTCTGTTCTGACTGGCTGGTCTCATTCTGGGACATCACTGTAGTCACTCTGGTACCCATTCAAGTGTCGATATGATCTCATGCTACCGAAGCATTTTTAGTCCACTGTGTGGCATATTCCCATTCCACAGCTCTGAAGAACAGTGACCAGGGTGATGGCTCTGCAGACCTCACTTCAGCTGGGACATGAGACCCAGGTGCTGATGGGGGCAGGGTGCAGTGTTCCCATGTTCATCATCAAGCACAGGCATGTGATAAAGTCATCAAGTGTGCTTTGACTTCTTACAGACCTTTCTGGACATTTCCCACTAGCACTGACTATCCAAAGGCCTTTAGAGGCTTGTCTCATGGGCCTGCGACAGTGAAGATGGAATGGGCTGCAGAGTGTGACTGCAGCCTGTGACGCCCACTTCTCAACTCACTCCACATCCACAGATGTCCCATCTTTTGCAAACTCATGTTGGGACACTGTGCTGGACACACATGAGCTGCTCTCAGTTGCTCGTTGCCCGCTGACTCACTCTTCTCTCCTAGCAGAGCTGCTGGCTCCAAAGCAGGTGGTATCTCACAGTCATTTTGCTACTTGCAGCTGCGATCGTCTTTCCACTGCCTAGTCCATTACATAACTTTTCATGGGTTTGTGTTTTATTCATCCCCAGTCGAATAGGAACTCTCAGAGGGCTAGAGCTGTTTTACTTCTTTGTCTTTTGGCTCTAATGTAGTGTACTGCCCTGAGGGATTAAGTAAGACAGTGCCTGTGCCTTCAAGAGGTTTGTAGCCAGCAAGGGGGAGACATGAGGCTACACTAGGCACTAGGTTTCTGTGGGAGTCTGCAAAGAGGAGAAAAAGGAACCCTGAGGCCTAAATGGTGGATGTGGCCAGTTCTCCCCAAAGGAGGCAGCGAAGGTAATCTTGAGGCCAGTGGGGGGCAGGTGTTTCAGTCACAGGGTACCTTAGGACAAAAATGCACAGGGGCTCAAAACAGCTGTGGGGACTGCAAGGAATTGCATTCAACCGAGATTTATGTCACCATAAGAAAGAGGCAATGAAGGATATGGCTGGGAAGACAGCAGAGGCTAGGAAACGGGGCTTCTACCAAACTAAGAATTGCTGTTGTTTTCATCCTGTGAGAAGTGGTGGATCAGTGAGGCCTTTTAAAGATGAGAATAAGTTAGATTTGAAAGAAAGCTTACTTTAGTCATAATATGAACATTGTTTAAAGAGATGGCACTAGGCTGGGCACAGTGGCTCATGCCTGTAATCCCAGGGCTTTGAGAAGCTAAGGCAGGAGGACAGCATGAGCCTAGGGATTTAAGACCAACCTAGTCAATGTAGTGAGACCTCTTCTCTACAAAAAAAAAATTAAAAATCAGCTGGGCATGGTGGCATGTACCTATAGTCCCAGCTACTCAGGAGGCTGAGATGGGATGATCACTTGATCCCTGGAGGTCAAGGTGCAGTCATGGCTCAAAAAAAGAAACAGTGACACTAAAGGAAGAAGACCAAGTGGGAGATGGTGACGAAGAGCACACAGTGCTCAGGATATTGGTGGTGATGAGCCAGAGAGTGCCCAGCTCATCACCTTGAAGGTTCCAGGGCAGGCTTTGCAGAGCCTCTATGTGTTCAGACCTCCAGATCAATCACTGGAGTCTCCTATAGTAATGAGCATCCGAATGGTGGCTGTGTAACCTGAGTCTCCACAGCTTCACAGTGCATGTCTCCCTCCCTTCGCTGACCATAGCAAAGAAGCTCTGTGTGCTGTGATAAGAGAGATACCTGTTCTCTACCCCTGGCCCCTGGCACACAGCACCTAAAGCCCTTGGAATCTCTACAGTGAGAAGTGTCTTTTCACATGGATGACTGATGTTCGGGCACTCCTGGATAGCCTCTGTTGGGGGCTGGTTACCAGGGGATCCAATAAGTGATTAGAGGGTTAAGACTTTCAGCCCCACCCCAGCCTCTGTGATTAGGGAGAGGGGTTGAGTTGATCACCAATGGCCAGTGATAAAATCAGTTTTATCTACATAAGAAGTTTCCATAAAACTCCCAAAGCACAGGATTTAGAGAACTTCCAGATTACTTAATATGTGCTGGAGCAGGGTGCACAGGGTGCTAGGGAGGGGCACGGACAGTGCCTCATGCCTTGACCTGTGCATCTCTTGCATCCAGCTTTTCATCTGTATCCCTTGTAATATCCTTTCTAATCAATGGGTAGACATCAATGTAGTGTTTCCCTGAGTTCTGTGAGCCATCCTAGCAAATTAATTGAACCTCAGGAGTAGACCATGGGAACCTTCATTTATAGCACGTTGGTTAGAACCACAGGTTAGGGCAGGTGATTGCCATCTGAAGTAGGGCAGCAGTCTTGTGTGACTGGGCCCTTAACCTGTGGGGTCTGAGGCTATCTCCTGATAGATAGTGTGAGGATTGAGTTAAGTTATAGGACACCCTTCTGGTGTCCAATGGAGAACTGCTTGGGGTATGGGGTAACCCCCGAGCACGTCTCGTGTCAGAAGTGTTGTGTTGAGTGGTGTGTGAGTGTAGAGAGGAAGAAAACAGTGCTGTTTTTCTTCAGAACCATGCTCACAATAGAAAGCACCATAACATAATGAAAAGAACAGGAATGGGCAGTTAGGGACTCAATCCTGGGTTGACAGGGACATCTATACACAGTCTGTAGAATACTGTTGTCATTGGGGATAAAAATTATACAAAATTACTTTAGGTACCGGAGGCTCTAACAGTTATTTGTTATTATTACAGTATTGGGCATCTGTTTTTGTGGCTCTCAGGAAGTTTGAGAGATAGTCAGATTTATGAGCTAACCTTGATAGTTATTACTCTTAAAAGCTTGTAACCTCTAGAGCAACGGTCAGCAGGTTATGGCCTGTGGGCCAAACTACCTGTTTTTGTACAATCTGAAGCTAGGAACAGTTTTTACATTTTAAATGGTTATATAAGTAACTATATAATATCCTTGATCTCTTGCCTCTTTGTCTTCCAAACCTAAAATGTTTACTGAAAAATTTTTGCCAGCCCCTACCCTAGAGGATTATGTAGCCAGCAGCTTTCAAAGTAACCTTTTACCTGGAAATGTGAATGTTCTCTTAGTTCTGGTCATCTGTTGTTTGTGGGAACCAGTCATCTCTCTTTTGGCTGATGATGAGAATGCTGTTACATACCACAACACAAACTTGGGGTTAAAGCTTTCCATAAGGCATTTCTGTAAAGTTTCAATCTGTTTTAGAAGGAGAACTAAGGAAAAGCTCACTGAGTGAATCCTGCTTGGTACAAGCCAAGTGGGACATCTGGCAGCAATGCCCTGGAGTCCTCGGTGCTCATCATTTTTTTTTTTTTTGAGATGGAGTTTCGCTCTTGTTACCCAGGCTGGAGTGCAGTGGCGCAATCTCGGCTCACCACAACCTCCACCTCCTGGATTCAAGCAATTCTCCTGCCTCAACCTCCCAAGTAGCTGGGACTACAGGCATGTGCCACCATGCCCAGCTAATTTTTGTATTTTTAGTAGAGATGGGGTTTCACCATGTTGACCAGGATGGTCTCGATCTCCTGACCTCAGCCTCCCAAAGTGCTGGGATTATAGGCATGAGCCACCATGCCCGGGCCGGTGCTCATCTTTTTATTGCTTCCTCATCTCATTGGGCTGCCCCGTTCCTGGTTGATTATCACCTTCATCGCCTGCAAGGAAAGAAGCTACCGACACACAGAGCAGCTCACCATTATTCACACATGCATTTCAGTTACTTTCACAGCGTTTGGTTAAAGTGAGTTTAGCTGCACACCCTCCCTTAGTAACATTTTGTGGCTGTGAAAATTATTTCTCTCTTTATCCTCCCCCAGCAACAGTCATTCAGTGTCATCTGACATACGCATCAGGAGGCAGATCTGCCTTGTCAGTCATGAGAGTTCCTATCATTAATCAAGCATTTTTAATTCAGTAACTTTTTTTATTGTTTTAAAAATATTTTCTGGTCCTTGATGTATATTTTAGCAGCTGATAGAATTCACATAACATGTAACTCACCCCCTTGAAGTGTACAGTTCAGTGGTTTTTAGTATTTTTTAGTTGTGCAAATACCAACACAATTTTAAAACATTTTCATCACCCCAAAGGAAACTGCACCCCATTAGCCGTCATTCCCTTTCACCCAGTCCTAGGCAGCCACTCATCTACTTTGTGTCTCTGTAGACTTGCTTATTCTAGACACTTTATAGAAATGGAAGCCTGTGTAGCTGGTCTTTATAGCTAGTCTTTATGATTGGCTTCTTTCGCTTAGCTTCACGTTTCTGAGGTTGACGCATGTTACAGCATGGTTGATTTTCCCTCTGTGGTTTGTATAGCAAGATCCGCCTAATAGAGCTTTATGTGTGCAAGTGCCACCCCACCAAACCAGTTTCTGTCACTGCCCCTTCATCAGGCCAGCTTCCTGTTGCCTCTTGGCCTCACCAGTGCTACCATTTTCATCACCATCATTCCACAGAACACACTCAGTGCCCACCATGTGCTGGACCAGACTCAGGGGAGTCCCACGGTGACCAAGGCAGCACGATCCCTCCTCTCCCTGAGCTTAGTGTAGAAACCATCAGTTACAGTGAAATGTGATGGGTGCTCTTCTGGGAGAAACGTGTAGCCCAGCCAGGAAGAGTCAAGAAACCATGTCTGGAGGCAGCACCATCAGAAACTCTGTACCTCCATCTCCACCTCTGTGTCGGGGGTAGGGGCGGTACACGTGTGTTGCCATGGAGTCCACCAGGAAACCAAAGGGAGCAAATTCTCATGTGTCTCGAGCATCCTCACAGACAGCAAGCTGGCACGTGGCACACTTCTCAGCACTTTTCCTTCTTAGGTACGTTCTTTCACTTTTTGGTGCAATTTGATTTGAAAACTATTCAAGTTGCTATGCTTCTTTGTCAACAAAGCAATCTAATCAGTTACAGCTAGTTCTTTTATGACTTTCTTTGAAGAGTTTATAAGTGTATAGTATCAGATGTGGAATAAGCTACTAGTGTTTAGTTGATAAAAATCTGCAAATTAGATGAAAATTACATGCAAGAACTCTATTTTCAAGTGAAGTTAAAGGTACGCTGTTTATCTCAATCTGTAACTCCTTGCAGAAACTACTGTTATGTTTCCAGTGCTTTTGTAGTTGATGATACTACTATTTTTGACAAAATTCAGAACAGAAATATCGGATCAATCTAAACTGTGATTCTTTTCCAAGACTGACTCATTAAGTAACCTTAAGAAAATCATTTCTATTTTCCATTCTGCCTTAGTGTCTTCATGAGAAAGAAGAGTGTGGTACAGTCTCAAGACATTTCAGAAAACAAGCAAATGATGATGATGTGCTTGGCATTTTGAAGATATAAAAGTTATCAGCAATCCAAATTCTTTTCCTGGGTTTTCCTTTTGTCACTTATTAATCTCTTTTTGAAAGGATGAATGAATTTAGAGATGGACTCTGGAGCAGTATCATGTTAAACCAGGGGTATGTTAGAAAAATCATGCTCATAATCATTCTGGGAAGTTTTTTTCTCCCCCCAAAAAAAAGCCATCCTGGTGGATTTTCAAAATCAGAAAACACTCTTAATGCAGAACAGCCCACTGGAGTACCCATGAGCATCTCAGGAAAACTGAGCACCTCAACAAGCCTTGATTTTGTGCAACCCCCAGGGGTTCAGAGCCAGCAGCCCAGAGCTGGGGTCGATAGACAGGGTTTTGTGGATAAAGCAGCAGCAGCCAGGAATTTTCAGAGTCGTGAGTCACGATCTCCCACCGAGATCAGAACATAGATTAGCCATACTGAGATTTGATAAAAATCATTTTGTCTAAGCGATGGAGTTGTGTGCACGTGCACAGTGCCTGTTCACAGGGGATGCAGGCAGACTGTAGGTTTAGGATGAAGGAGGCCACCACACCCCCTTCACTCCTCTGCACCTGCTCTCTCGGGTAGACACTGTCCATGGCTGTGACTCTCACAGGGCGGTTGCCCAAGGAGCTCATATCTTGTTGGAGATAGGAGATCATGCACATGACATTCATGAGCAGTGTGAGGAGGGTGGCATGGGGGTATCAGCCTGGCCAGGGGCTCCTCCTACAGCAGCTCTGGTGGGCAGCCTGATGCTCCTTTTTGAGAGAGAACTGTTTGGCTTTCCAGATGTTCTTTAATATAATGATTGGGAAGAGACAGCTCATAACTAGCTTAAGGGTATCTAATCCAGCTTTCCATTTTACAGCTGGGGAAGCCCAGATTCAGTGTTTTATTCTCTGTTCACTTGGTGGCTTGGCTGACTTCTGTGGAAGTTCAGCAGAGCAGGGGTGCCAGAGGGTTTGGGTTGCTGAGAAAGAAGCCAGTTACAGATGGGAAACAGGAGCTGGGCCCTGTGCAGACAGAAGGGACCAAGGAGGGCACTTTGGGTGGCAGGGACAGTTGCAGCAAGTTGGGGACATGGGTGGAAGGAGCATGCTGAGGAGAGGAGAGGAGAGAAGTAATTTAGGATAGGGCTGGTTTGGGCAGACGTGCAAAACAGGACAGACTCAGACAGGAGGCCCAAGGGTTTTTGGTTGAGGCAGTCTCATCATGAAAGGGCTTCTTGTACACACTCACTGACCATACATGCAGATGGGATCAGGGAAATCTTATTGGCAGTCATGTCATCCAAGAAGTTGTTGATGTAATCTCGGAGTGCAACAGCAAGGACCTAAATGGGCAGATCCCCTCCCAGGGGAAAATCAGCAGTCCTCGAGCGTCGGCTGGGTTTTATGGACAGAGGAGAGCCAAGTCCAGACATGAACTGGGAGGCGGACATCCGCCTGCCACAGTGACGGCAGACAGGCAAGTGTGGGAATGAGACTCACGTGGTCACTGAAGACGTGAAAATGGATGAACTCTCCGCAGAGGAAATGTAAGAAGAGGGGAAACCTTGAGTAATCCCCAGTCTCATTTTTAATAAGGAGTTTCACCTCTGCTTCTGTCGAAACATTTACTGTAATAAGTACCAGAACTAATTTTAATTTTGACTTTTACTTAAAATTTGTGTGTAGAACCAATGTTAGGAAGGAATAAAATGACCCCAAATTTGGCAGACAAAGGAATGAAGGAAGGAGAACCAGAAGATGCAATGCAGAAATGGGTAATTCACTCTCTGAGAGATGTGCTTCCATTCTTATGTCTTCAAGGCCGCTGTCTCAGTGCTTGCTGTGTGGCCCTTACTGTCACCTGCATTCACTGTTTACAAGTGTGTCACTCAGTCGAGGGAGTGAGGAAGCCACAAGATAAGGCCTTGGCATGCTTTCCTGCGCTAGTATCCCTTCACCTGCGACCAGGCTGTGGGCTGTGGAAGCTGGTGCTCCCCCATGCCACCCTCGCACCACCACTTCCTCCTCACAGAGCAACCTAAGTGTTCTCATTCTTTACCAAAACCAAAACCAAACCAAAACGTAGGCAAAGGCTGGGACACCTTTAGTCCTGATGGTCCCTGGAGGAAAGGATCTCTATGAGGAGTGATGGGTCAGTCACCTTTTCAAAACAAACGAGAGCCAAGGTGTCGGCCTGTGGCTCAGCCCACAGCGTGCCTGGTGCCACACATTCCTTTGCAGCCACCCAGAGTCTTGCCCCACTCTGTGCAGGGGCCTGGAGGGCAGCAGCAGCACAGGCCCACTGGGCGCCCTGGTGCATGGTCAAGCCGAGTGTGTCCCATGGCTCTCTCCAGAGTCCCTTTCCCTTACCACCAGGTGTCCCCAGACAGAACTGGCGGGGGACTGTGCTTTGTTCAAACAAAGGGAAAACATGACTCTCTTGGGTTTGCAGTTGCTGTTGAAACTAACCTGTTTTAAAAATTATACCTATGTCACAGTAAGATCAGCTACACTAGGTGTGTCAGGCCTCTGAAGAGAAATGTCACTAAAGTAAACAAGATTTGGGACATATGTCTGTCAGATTGCACACAGTAGAAGCATTCCTTGCAGGGGCTGTTGGGTTGCGTCCTAGGCTGTGCTGGAGCTTTGCGATGTACTCTGTAGATGTCTTTGCACCTCCGCTTCTCACTGCCACCCCCAGTCAGTCCCTGGACCACCAGCTGTGGCCCTGACCCTTGCAGCCCCTGGGTGGAATGCACAGGCAAGGTGTGTGGCCTTTGGGACTCCAGCTGACTAGAACAAGACTAAGGAAGAAGAGATGTGGCAGAGGGCAGCTGATGGTCGGAAACTTCTGTCCCCCAAACCAAAATGTTCTCAAAACTGAGCAACAGGATGTATCGTGTCTCCTGATTGTATTGCCATGGAAACTGCCTTCTGTTCTGCCTAGAAGAGCAGTACAGTTTGAAGTCTCTCATCCATCAACACTGGTCACTGCAAAAAACCACAAAGAAAAAGTGAAACCAAGAACTGCAAAACTAGCCTGGGATTTTGTACAAGTGATCATTTCCTTTCCCTCCAGTTCATTTTTTTCTCCAGTACCTGCTGAGACTACCACTGAGCAGCACAGAAAGACACAGTACACTGTTTTTATAGCACTTGACGCAAAGGGAACAGGTGGCACTTCACATGACAGGGTTAGATTCAGTCTTCTGAGTTTTCTAAGGTTCATATGTTTAAGATTTTAACAAGGAACCACGGTTTTCAAATATGCAGCAGGATTTATTCTGGGCCTCATGTTGCCCCCATCTCTCATTCAAGTGGTAAATGTGTTGCCAGTTTGTGTGTGTGGTGCTGGTGGTGGGCTTTGTTTGGTTTTCTTTTGTTTTTGGTTTTTCCTTGGTTTTGCCACAAAGCTTTTGCTGAGGACAGCAGCCTCTGTGGTGTCTCCTTCCTCTGTAGCAGTTGTGCTTACTATCGTAGTCACGCACCACTTAACAATACGTTTTAGTCAACAACAGATCGCATGTATGACAGTGGTCCCATAAGATTATGGTGCCATATTTTTGCTATGTCTTTTCTGTGTTTAGCTACACAACTGCCTCCAGTATTCAGTACAGTGACTTGCTGTGCAGGTTTGTAGCCTAGTCACTGTAGGCTACATGAAGCCGCCTTGGTGTGTAGTAGGCCATCCCATCTAGGTTTCTGTAAGTACACAGCAACAAAGGCACCTAATAGCGCATTTCTCAGAATGAAGCCCTGTTGTTAAGCGGCACGTGACTGCAGTTCTAAGCTAACAAGATGCCTTTCGTTCAGTCCTGAGGTGCTTCTTATTTAGTTTTTATTGTACATTTGTTTTGTTACCTCAGTCAGACTCTTTCAGGGCCATAGGAAATTAGTCATTTCTCTGTGTCATAGCCTACTTACCAGGCCCAGGACAGCACACTACGCACAGAAGGCAAATGACTGAAACTAAGTGTAAGCATATTCATACTTAGACCAAAAGCTGCAGCTTCCACAGAGTACTTGGGGGCGGTCCAGGGAATTGCAAATAACTGACTTATATGAGGAGTTGCCATTTGTGTTTTCACCACAGTTTCCCAGCATGCTTCTTTGTAACTCCTGGTTCTTGTGTAGAAGAGGGTGTTATGTCCATGATGAATGTAGGTATCAGGCATGTCCTTTAGGATCCTCCTTATTTTAACCCCTTTCACCCCTTCCACCCCACCTTCATTAGTAATCTACCACCTGGGTCTTCATATTCCAACTAACTACAGTCTTAGCTAGGAAAACCGCATACACCTTAACTCAGCCATATGCTTCACTGTATGTTTTTTCATTCAGTTATCCATTCAGTGACTGTTTCTTGAGTACTTGCATATGCCAGGTTGTACGGGAGGCCAGATCTATAAGCAGAACAAGATGGAGAGTCACAGCACGCATGGACCTGGTAGGCTGTTGTGAGATCAGGCCAGTTAGCCTGAAAGTGAAATGGGATGTGCTGAGAGCTGCTCTGGGGAAGGGACAGTGAGGCATGAGAGCACGCAGAGGAGCGTGGGGGGTGGGAGCAGGCTCCCCAGCAGGAGTAGAGATTGTGAGGGCGGGGTGGTGAGAAAGTGACTCCAGTGGCCGACAGGAGTCTGATAAGCCCAGGTAAGAAATTTCCATAGGATTATGAAAGCAACAGGGGCGCATTGAGTAGCATCAAAGGGGAGGATGTCTGTAGTCATCCAAAAAGGCCCCTAACATACTCTTTCTTTTCTAACTATGTATCTGTGTGGCTGAATTTTCTTCATGTACTTCAAAAGCCAGAGTAACATAGAACAGAATCGAATGCAGAAACAGGTAGGAGAACCCAGCAACCTTTTAGTAAGTCAGACATTAAAGAGATTTGCAAAAATGGAAAACAGTGCCACTCTTCTCAGTAATTCTGTTTGGGAAAACATGGTTATTTTTTATTTTAAAATCTACATTTACATTAGCAAGTAATGGGCTTGTGATCGTTAATGAGTTATTAAATATTTGTAAATTAAGAAAAAAGCAATGAGGAGCCAGCAGAGTTTCTAAGTAGAGGACTGATGAGATTTTTATCTTAGAAAATAACTCTGGAGCCACCCCTGCCATGGACTATGGTCTACGTGGGGCAGTGAGAGTGAGGATGGAGAGAGACAAAGATGGAGGAGTTCCAGTTGACAGAGCCTGGAGATCTGGTTTATCCAGTGGATGGATGTGGATGTCACACCCCAAGACAGGGGACACAGCAAGAGATACGGGGTTGAAGATGAGTTTGTTTGGGATGTATTCTATCTTAGGTGTCTCCATACAATGTAGATGAAAGTGTGTCCAGGAGACAGTGGGTTACATGGCTCTGAGACACAGCGTTTGGGTTGGAGGTTTGGGTTTAGGAGTCTCTACCATGTGAAGCCCTAGGAATGGAGGGGCACCCAGAACACAGAAGGAGGAGAGAAATACTGCTCATGTGGAACCTTCAAGAATACCCGTGTTTGAAGGACAGGAGTGGGTGGAGGAGACTCTGAGGACACCGAGAAGGCATAGCCAGAGGGCTAGAAAGAAAGTGGGATACCACGAAGCTCAGGGAAGAGAATGTCAAGGAGGAGTGGTCAGTAGGATCTGGTGCTGCCGGAGGTCAGGCCAGAGAGCGCTCAGGAGGAGCCGCTGGATCTAACAGAGAGGGAGCTTTGATAACCTGGAAGAAAAAGGAAAAACTGTTTTGTGGTTAGAATACCAGACTATGAGCTTCTAAAAGGCAGGGAGGTTGTTTTTATTCTCTTTCTACCTTGGTTGCTGAAGGTATCACCAGGTACATTAGTAAATGTGACAATTTTGTTGATTTCATTAACTCATTGAAGTAAAACAGTCTAGTCTTTTTCTACTCTTGATCTCCATGGTAGGGCATCCCCATTGTCAGAGGTGCCTATTAAATCAACCCGTTTCCTAAATGTACAGGTATTTCCTCATGGCTTGGGACAGAGCTTCCCAACCACTGTGTCATGGTCATAAATGGGCTGAGGTACTGGTCCCCTCCTCCCTTGGGGCAGCTGGAAAGGGCCTGAAGCCACTGGACCAACTGTAAACAGTTGTGGCTGTACCGTGGGCCATACCAATCTGTCTTTTTCTGTTTGCCATGAAGCGGAAAACATTTAAAAGCCTTGGTCCATAGCACGCTTAGTAAGTCCTCATGTGGGCCCCGCCACGCCTTCTCTGTGCCTAAGCACAGCATCCATAAACAGTCACTCTTCCCTAATTGGCTAATTTGTTGCATGGTGGCCCGCAGGTTGCCACACATTGTAGAGAGTGGAGGTAGCCCTACTGCATGCTTCACACTTCAAACCTGGCATGCTGATAAAAGCTTTCTGAGCACCAAAGACTGAGAAGAAAAGGTGCATTTGTTTCCAATGGCCAACCAACTTAAAATAAGATGAAGATGCTTTTGGACGTAATTTTATTTTTTCCGAAGCATCACATTCATAATGCCACATTCTGTAATTGTTCTCCATTTTACTGTTTTATGGGGCATCAACTTGTACGAAGAGTCAGCTCCGGCTGCACTGAGCTGAGAGTGGTACTGGCCACGTGGGAAATATATTCAGGTCTTCCATCTATTACAGCCCTCCAGGATCCTATAGTCTAGTTGGGAAGACAAGAAACAGTACTGTATAAAGTATAACGCCAAGCAGTAAGGATGAGAATAATCATACCTAGCTTCAATAAGCTTGTAGAAGGTTTTAAGTTCTATTTTAAATGTTTCACATGAATCAACTCTTTTGATTCTCATACTCTCCGTGGGAGGTGGGTGCAGTTGTTATTACCATTTACAGGAGAGAAAGTCAAGGGCCATGGAAGTGTTTGAAAATACACCTAAGGTGTTACAGCAGGAGGCAGAGCTGGGATTTGAGCCCAGGTATTCTGGCTCTAGAGACTGTTCTTACTCAGATTCCTCTACCTTTTTGTCCCTCTGCCATTATTCCTTAGCATTGCCTTGCTCCTTGAAGGAGGTATAAAGCTACCTAGGCTCCTGTCTTTGGACACTTTGGGGAAAATGCCTTGCTCTCTTCTCCATCGTTGAAATCATTCTCCTCTTTTAATATTCAGCCCCAGCCCCATCCTCTTGGAAGTCTTACCCCTGAGCTTTGGCTGCAGTGGGTTGATGTCCACCCTGAGCTTTTCTAGTCCTTTTAATTTAGGACTCACAGCTCCCCTCTTTATTATATGTCATCTTGCATTGTTCTGGCTTTTCCATTTCTGGGTATCTTGCCATCCCCCAAGGAGATGGTACGCTCTTTGGGAGCAAGAATGAGACCATGTGCCCGGCTCGCACCCTCCTGTGGACGCTCCAGTGCCCAAGATCAGCCTCCTATGAGCTTTTCTGGCTTCTCTGATGTAGACACTGCCTGACCATCCCGTCCAGAAACCTTCCAATGCCTGTAGAACATGGATTTCTATCCCATGGAACTTCTGCTTAATAAGATGTCAGAAACTTTTACTGCTCCTGAGTTGAGACATGCATGTATGTATATAGGTATTAATATATATTTATTCATTCATACATATATACAGGAATTTTTACTTCATTTGAAATCTTACAAACTAATAATAAATATTTCATAAAGCGCCTGTTCAAACTGCAAGCTGTTTCCTTCTTCCTTTTTAAAATATGTGGTTATTGCTTTTGAAGAAGACAAAGTAAAGGAAACATTTCCTGTTTATAGAGGCTCATATTTAACCCTACGTAAAGAGTAGATTCATGTCAAAACATCCTAGAACCTAGAGCCATAACTTTCTGCTTTTTAAGCACTTTTCTACTATCACAGTAGAGGGACTGAGGTTTTGTTTGCTTTGCCTACTCTTTGATTCTATCCCTCTGTTGTAAGAAAGAAATGTAACTCAGAGCTTGTTCCCCTTCCACTGTCCTGGAGCTGGCGTGTTGTATGCCTTTGCATGTTTTTGTATCTTTGCTACATATGTACTTGTCAGGGTTTCTCAACCTAGACACCATTGCCATTTTGATCCAGACCATTCTTTGTTATAGGGGCTGCCCCATACATTGTAGGATGTTTAGCAGCAACCCCAGCCTCTACCTACTAGATGCCAACAGCACCATCATCCTGTCCCCCTCTACTCCTTTACTTAACAACCAAAACTGTGACCAGACATTGCCAAATATCCCCTGGTGTGGGGGCAGAAGGACAGGGTTACCATTATCATATATCCATCTAAAAAAGTTAAAATAGACCATACACAGTGGTGCACATCTGTAGTCTCAGCTACTCAGGAGGCCAAGATGGGAAGATTGCTTGGGTCCAGGAGTCCAGGACTGCAGTGTGCTATGATTGTGCTTGTGAATAGCTACTGCACTCCAGCCTGGACAATGTAGCAAGACCCCCATCTCAAAACAAAATTAAAATAGTATACACTCTGTTCTGAGTATTTAATTTATGTAAATGATATTATCTATTACCTATATTATTTACATAAATATAATTTATGTACATGGTATATATGTAAGTTATGTAAATGTATATGCCATTTTCATAAGTTGTATTTATATAAATAATGTAGATAATACATAATGCCATTTACATAAATTACCACAACTTTATTTGTTCATTCAACATTGTTTATTTGAGATTTACCCACGTAAATCTAGTTCATTTATTCTAACTGCTTTTATAATGGTCTTTTATATAATAGAACCACTTATTAATTTACTTCCCTCCTTAGGAACAACTGAATTTTTTCCATTTTCTTAATATTATAACCAGTGCTTCACAGAAGATCCTCATGCATGACCCCTTTGGCGTTCACAGCTCCCTGGAGATGAAGTTGCCAGGTCATAGAGTAGGATAGTTTTACTAGATCTTGACATGTTGCTCTCCAAAGGATTTGTGTCCATTTATACTCTCATCAGCAACTTACCAGACTTTCCATTTCCTTCACATCATTCCCTCACTGATTATTGTTGGGCTGTGTATTTTTGCCAGTCTCGTGGGCATAAAGTAACTGTTGTTTTTGTTTACCTTTCCCTAACGCTAGTGAGACTGAATATCTTTTCATATGTTTCTTGACTCAGGATTTCCTCTTCTATAAATGAACTATTCATATACATTATCTGCTTTTCTTTTGAGTCACTTTTTTCTCATTGATTTATAACTGTTGTCTTACAGGTTCGTAAATGTCTTTGATTTATTAAGTCTCATGGATTTGTAACTTTTGAATTTTGATCATATAGCAGTTATATATTGTAAACATTTTCTCTCAATCTATAGTTTGTCTTATTTAATTCAATTACAATTGAACTTTTAATACAGAAGTTCTCACTGGTAATGTGCTTTTTACCGCCGTTTTTATTGTGATTTATGCTTCTTATTTTTGTTTTAGAAATTCTTTCCTATCCTAATGACACGAAAATATTCTCCTATTTCTTCAAAAAAAAAAAAAGTTTTCACAGTTTGGCTTTCCACATTTAAATCTTTAATCTTAGTGTTTATTTTTGTGGGTGGTGTGAAGTAAAGGTCTAGTTTTATCTTCTCCCTGTCTATAGCCGGTTGTCCCAGGACCATTTATTCAGTGCCGATTTGTAATGCTTCCAATATTATATACCAAGTGTTTACTGTTGATTCCTAGACTCTGTCTTCTGTTTGGACTTTTTGCCTAACTTGTGCTAATATCACACGACTTTAATTACTGCAGTGTAACACTAAGTCCTAATAACTGGTAGAGAAATCCTTTCTTATCATACATCTTCAAAATAGTCATGCCTGGTTTTGAGCTTTAACTTCAAAAAGCCTTGTCTCATCAAAATATACACATGTGCATACTTTTGAATTTTGAGTATACAGCAGTTAGGAATAAGTTGTGGGAATAGGAATGATAATAGGAATCTGGTTCCAAATGACAGACAACACAAAATAGCAGAAACTTAAACAAGGTAATTGATTTCTCTCTCGTAGAGAAGTTCAGCAGTGGGCAGCCCAGGCTGGTGGGGCAGCATCCTGAAGATGTCAGCCCCCAGCTCCTTTGATCTTGCTGCTGCTGTATGCTCAGCACAAGGCTTCCACCTGATCCTCCAAGAAAGGCGAGCTCCAGCTTCTGAGGATCTTCCTGGTCGGCCCATATTCCCTTTCTGCTGACATACCATTGTCAGAACCTAGTCCATGTGGTGGGAAACTGAGAAATGTAGCAAATCAGACATACATGCACACCCAAAAAAACCAAAACCGTTTTGTTTTGTTTTGTTTTGTTTTAATGAAAGAGAGAAAGAAAGAGGAAGAGAAAGAGGGAGAGAGAATGGGATTCTTGTTTTATTGCCCAGGCTAGAATGCAGTCTAAAATTGGGTATTAAAGACCTCTTTTATGCCAATAATTGTGCTTAACAATGGAGACAGGAAGGAATAGGGGATGAAAATAACAAATAAGAAGCCAACCAATATTTTATTTAAACCTGTGAAATCCTATGCAAATGCTGAGTAGTGATTTACTTCCAATTATGTGGTCACTTTTAAAATAGGTATAATGTGATACTGAGAAAAATGTATGTTTTGTGGATTTGTGGGAGGAGAGTTCTGTAAAGATTTGTTAAGTCTAGTTGTTCCAGGTCTGAGATCGAGTCCTGGATATCCTTGTTGATTTTCTATCTCGTTGATCTGTGTAATATTGACAGTGTAATGTTAAAGTCTCCCACTATTATTGTGTGGGAGTCTAAGTCTCTCTGTAAGTCATTAAGAACTTGCCCTATGTATGTGGGTGCTCCTGTAATGGGTGCGTATATATTTAGGATCGTTAGCTCTTCTTGTTGCATTGATCCTTTCACCACCATGTAATGTCCCTCTT
>CAUYQU010088813.1:0-49455 GCA_963574635.1 Cheracebus regulus | reverse complement strand
AGAACAATCTATATCCAATTTAGCGTTATCATGATATACCAAGATATTCCTGAAAATATCTTATCAATTTGGTGATTATAATTTTACGTATTTTCATGTCTGAAAAGTTTTATTTGAAAAGTGTAACAGTTATTTTATTTCAGCAGTTTAAAAATTTTCCTTTTTCTTAAAGAGGAAGAAGGCATTTTCACATCAGACTGGCCAGATGGGAAGAATCTTCAGCTTCAGCTTGGCCTCATTAATTTGAAAACAAATTGTTTACATGAGATGGCACCTGCTGAAAGCAGGTCCTTCAGAGCGTGTAGGGTTCTCTGCCAGCTTGATGGGCTGGCTCCTTCAAGCCGGTTGCTGGAGACGTCACCGGTTGAGGGACTCCTGCAAACGTTCATACATGACTTGATCCTTTTTTGATATAGATAATCTTACTTTCTTGAAAGCTTCTTCAAAGTGCTTATGACTAATCTTGAGTTCACCTTTTTCATTTCCCCTCTTCTGTCTTGCCATTTCCTGTCTCAGGGCACAGATAGAAGCTTCTCGTACCAAAGCAGAGAGATCTGCACCCATATAGCAATCACAGCGAAGGTCACCAGCAATTGCTTCCAAATTTACATCTGCATCCAGTGGTGGTTTGGTACCATTTTTCGGGATAGTTTTTAAGATGGCAAGGCGATCTGCAGGGGGTGGTAAACCCACAAACAGTGTTTTGTCCAGGTGGCCTGGGCGCAGGATTGCAGGGTCAATTATATCTGGCCTGTTAGTGGCTAAACAATCTATATCCAATTTAGCGTTATCATGATATACCAAGATATTCCTGAAAATATCTTATCAATTCGGTGATTATAATTTTACATATTTTCATGTCTGAATTTTGTACTACATAAAAAAAAAAAATCCTTCCTAGAAAATCCAGAAACGCAGGCGGGCTAAGTTGGTAGATATGATACATATTTATTGGGGATAATCCCCATAAAAAAGAATAATTAAATACTACTTAATCATAGTGAGATGATAGATAATGTATTAATATTATGCAAGTCCAATGGGCATTGTCAAATGATTAGAGCCCCCATTTAAGATCCTACATAATTATCCTTCCTATCATGGCAGAGGCTTTGCTGCCTTTTGTTCATCAGTTTCACTCTAAACCACTGTGGGACATTCAGCCAATCAGACCGCTCAATTACCATGGTTGAATGGTCTTGACCTCATGCATATGAATAGAGGATGTACACAATAGAGCAGTACTTTTAATGACAATGAAACTGCCATGAGGGATAAAAGAAAGTGTGGATTAAAAAAAATAATTAAAATTGAAATGAGAAAAATCATAATTAGCTGTGAGGATTACACATATTTGTGAAAATGTTTCTCACTTGCCTTTTGGACAAAGAGCTAGAGCAAGTCATTTTATACTTCATTTCCTCTCTATATCAATGTCCCAATTGCTGACAGCTGGACCATCTTGCATTTAAATAACATAAAGATTCATGTAAATATTTGGAAAACAGAAGTTGAAAAATAGGAGTTCAGAAATGCTTTTAAACCAAGTGTCATCAGGCTTAACTGGAAACATAAAACTTAAAAGTGCCTGATTCATATGTTATGGTTCAAAGGCAGTGAAATGTGAAGGCTGTCAGTCAAAATCCTCGGACAGAATTACACTAAACAGCAGTGTGAAGAAGATTATAGAAAATAGGTAAAATTCATGTACTTAGTCCTCTTATTCTACTTTTATGCATTCCAAAAAGTGCCAAGCTTTTGCTTACAGACATGCAGAAAAACAGAAGAAAAGAAAGAAAAAGAAAGAAAGAAGCAAGCAAGAAAGAAAGAGCAAAAGAGAAAGAAAGAAGCAAAATGGCATAAATTAGAATCAATTGAAAAAGACAAAACAAAGAGAATATGAGTAGGGTCATAAATAAAGACATGGATGAAGTTAATTCATAAGCATGCATAGCATGAAATTTTACATAGAGGGTGTTGTTATACTCTGAATTCATTAATGGAACCTGAGAAGTTGCAAGGGTTGTGTAAGAAAGCAAAGCCATCACGAAATATTTGCTAATGAATGTCAACTTTGAGAATGGTCTCCTTGCTTAACTCTAACATCTATCCTCACCAGTTGAGTCCTCTATCAATCTCTTCCTGGCTATTTTAACTGCACAATGCAGATATAGTGTATTGCATGGTGAAATTGCTAACCCTGGAAAAGATGCAAGGCTTCATGAAGGAGATGAAAGTCAGATTGGATAACTGCTTGAATTACAAGCCAGTGGCAAATGAGGATCTGGCAGAGTTAGGGTAGTTAACAACTAAATAAGGGAAAATGGATGAGGAGAACATCACTGGTGTGTGCTTCAAAAGCAAAGGATTTGAATATCAAAGGATCAGAAAGGCCCTTGGGAAAATCAATGAAGCTCTTGAATATTTCTGCAGAAATGACCTTCTATATCTTACTATGAAAGTCAAATGTGAAGGATGTCTTACTAAGCTATCATATAATTTTATCAGGGGAGAAAAACTCAAATAAATAATCAACATGATTTGGGTTTTGTCTGATAAGTCAGTGCGTAGCTTCTAAGTATGTTACAAAGGAAATAAACTTCTTTTAAATTTTGCTTTTTGAGACAAAATTTCTATCAACCTTCTCTATCTCCACCCTCCCCTCCTACTCAGTCACTGTGATCATTTACTAGAAAATTTTGATCTTTAATATAAAAAGGGTTAGTATTAATTGTTGCAAATAATAACATGCTTGTTTGCCAGCAGCAAAATTCATGAGTAAAACAGGGTTAATTACATGACTCATGGTGTCCCTGAGATTAAAAAAAAAAAAAAGTTAGCTGCTCAGTATTAAAAATTCACATTTATTCCTGATACCAAATGGGAGCCATACAATCAAGAAACAGTGAGATGTAAAAAATCACATGCTCTTACAGCGAGCACAATAATTATTTCCATGGGGTTATGTTTTCCTTGCATTTCATACTATAACCTAATGGCTGTCTACAGGCAAGCAAGTTTGGGAAAGGCTGCATATTATTCTTGGAGATGCCCTGTGTACCTATTATGTTGCTAAGAACCTGGATAAACCACTACAGCATTGTGGTCAAGAGCTCGGACTATGGAACCCAAGAATCTAGGTTTTATCTTGGTGTATTAGTTCTTATGCTGCTAATATAGGCATACCCAAGACTGGGTAATTTGTAAAGAAAAGAGATTTAATTGACTCACAGTTCAGCATGGCAAGGTAGGCCTCAGGAAATATACAATCATGGCAGAAAGGGAAGCAAACATGTGCTTCTTCAAATGGCAGCAGGAAGGAGAAGAATTAGCCAAAGGGGAAAAATCCTTTATAAAACCATCAGATCCCACGAGAACTCACTCATTATCACAAGAACAGCATGGAGGTAACTGCATTTGATCACAGAAGTCCCCAAAACTCCAGCCCCTACCACTTTTTTTCAATAACATCTATTAAAATGATGGGAATAAGCTATGTGAAAATTACAAAACTGTAGGTTTTCCACCCCAAATGAAGATACTGAGTCCGTGATGTGCCATGGGCACCATTCTCTAAATTTTAGAAAGTTCCTCCGGTGATTCCGATATGGTCCTTAATTATTATTCAGAGCAGCAGCTCTTCCAGCAGCATCTCCATCACATGAGACTTGTTAGGAATGCAAATTATTGGTCCTTGCTCCGGACCTAGAGCTCAGAAACTCTGTTGTGGGGTGGAGGCTGGGGGCAGTGGAGGACAGCAATCATTTCGAGGTGATTCTGTTTGAGAAGCACCAATCTAGGGAAATGAGTAGACTGACTGCCCTTCAGTAGTCCCTCTGTACATTTAACTTCTCTGCTGAGATTTTAAGAGACTTCAGATAGACATGATAAATTTCTAGTAGATTGCAGTGTGTCTGAGGTTATTCCCCTGAAAAGAAGAAAAGCCGCTTTTCCATCTTCCCCGTTAAATTCAGATCCAAAAGGATTGGAAATCAGCTGAGCTTGGATCAGAACTAACACTGTGCCCACAAGGACATGGACCTAAATAGAAGATCACTTCAGGTAGTTTTTTACAATGCCAGTTTGGCTAAAATCTAGAACCACATATCCAAGAAGGGAGCCATGTATCCAGCAAACTCCCTTTCCGGATGGCTCTGGGTTAGGGTGGGCCATAAGAGAAATGTGCCTAAAATTGGGAAGATGGAAGTAAAGCAGCAGCTGTCACTCTCTGAAGGTGGATGTAGGTGTCAAGCACTGTTGAAGAGCTTGCCTGTGTGGCTGCTCTGCGGTCTTCCTTGCTGGCTGAGGCCAGCGGCTGAGCTCACAGCTGCCCTTCCTTCCTAGCTATGTAGCTTCTTTGAGTTTGGAGCCAGATGTGTGTTCAGCTCTCTGGTGAAGGGCTCGACCCTCTTCTGGAGGTCATGCACATCACTGAGGTTAAAGATGAGGGTCCCGGTTTTTCCTAACTCTCATCCACCTCAAATTTGCTTTTCTTCCTTATTGCCTGCCCCGCTGACTTGCAGTGACCTCAGATCCACCCCCAGTGCAGAGGCAGCTGCCATTCATACATGGCTTAGCCAGCCTCCCTTGTGGTTGTTGGTTAGTCACTTGTCTTTCATCCCTCCAACATGCCCCTTCCAGGCTTAGACTTCCACCATGAAATCACCAAACTTCTATTCAGAGGTGTGTGTTATGTGTGCATAGGTGTGTGCATGCATCTATGTATGTATATGGAGCAGATTTATACAACTCTAAGCAAAGAATAACATGAGCTAAGAAAAGTAGCAAGGAGATTACCTATCTCTAAACTGACCCCAAGATAGAAAGTTTTCTAAGCCCAAAGCAGGAAGAATAAACAGACTTTAGCTTGGCCTATTTGGTGGAACGACTAATAATAACTTAGCGACAGTGGCTGTTGATTAGCTGCCAGGCCATGTACTAAATACTTCTCATTCCACATCATTTAATCCCCACACACCTATCAGGTGGGGACTCTCATTTTCCCCATGTCACGTATGAGGCAACTGAGGCACCATGAGAATGCATAGCTGACCAGTATCTGAGTATTTTAGAAATGTTTTGTATTAGGGTTCACCCTAACCAGAGAGAGGGCAAGAGAGATCTGACTGATACAGTAAACTCCATTGATTCAGCTCTATGCCCATTAAATAAACTTTAATGATTTGTCCACTACCAGACATGTTTCTTATTATGAAAGTAAAATATTCATTGGAGGAAAATTGGACAATTCAGATAAGTGTAAAGAAGTGAATAAAATCACCCAGAATCCCATCAATTAGGTAATTTCTTCAAAAACGACTTTCTACTACTTCTATTTCCTATAAAAATAAAATCCATTTTTATATGTTTTCTGCTCCCACCACTTCTTGTTTTAAATATGTCTGTTTCTATTAAACATAAGATGATTTCAGTTTAAGTTTTACGTAAAAATAGACTCTTGGGTGTGAATGAAATTGTCTAATACCTGAAATGCATTCATTGAGTTCATGGGTAACATGGCAAGAAAAAAGCTTAAGACCCAATAAAAAAGTGGTGGCTGTGGAATTTCCCTTTAATGGCCTCTGATCAGTTTTTACTTGCATTCTGAAAAAGTCCTTTACACTGTTTTATTGAGATGCCATGAAGTCACTGGGGCCGAGATTTACTGATGTTAATATGCCCTTCAGTAATGCTAAATCCAAGTATGAAAGGCTTAGGAGGCTCTCTCAGACATAAAACTCCAGTCAGTTCCTGGACTCATGGCCATAAATGACTTCTTTATAGGAGGAACTAACCAACAGGTCAGAGAATGGCAACAATGGTCATGAAAAGACTTTTTTTTTTTTTGCAGTTTTTTTTTTGGTGTGTTTTCAAGTGATTGAGTGATATAAAGATAAGTGGGTTATAAGAGTATGTGTTACCATTCACTGTGAGTTTCCACCCCTTAATATATCATCTTGCAAATGATGAACTCCACAGTGTCATTGTGGCACTATGCAATTATCTAATAGGAAAGTGAGAGTCATTCTGTTTTTTGAGCAGCACTCATTGGGTCAATTAATTAAATGAGTGCAAATGCCTTCAAGTGGGAGATTCAGAACCAAGCCAGGCAGTCTCATGAGATCAGATTATAAGAAACCAGAAACGAAAGGAGATTAGGAGAAATAAAAGGGAGACAATTTTAAAGACATCACAGGGAATTCAAATTCTATCCTCTGCATATGAAGTTAAGATCCATGTAAAATTCACTTTGGTTTGGCCCCATGAATTATGGAGGCCACTTTCCTCACTATTGCTTAGATGCTTGCTCTATTGAATACCTATTTACTCAAGCTTATTTGGGTCACAGAGTCTAAATAGTCTAAAGATGGGGTATCTAGCAGTTTATATACTATTACTTTATTGATTTGAATTTATGATGCTAATAGAAAATGCCTAGTTTTTCTAGGCACTTAGTTTTTGATTAATGTAAGCTTCCTGCTTATGGGAAGTTCAGCTTTGGTTAAGATATTTGATGCTATAACAAGGAATTAATTTAGAGAATACAATGTATGTATAATCCTCATCAATCATGATTCTTCAATCCCACCAAAAAACCTCTTTATTAAAATAATTGATCAAAACTCTTGAAGATCTTAGTTTATGACCACAAAAAAGTGTGATTCAAACAAATAAGAAACATGAGGTGCAATTAAGCATTATACATTAACCTTCTGTTAATGTCCCTTCTGGGAAACCTCCATGCTACATGAGTTCCACCTGAAATTGCTTGAACCCAGCAATGGCACTGCCCATAAAAGTCCAAAACCCCAAACTAGACTGGGCATAGTGGCTCATGTCTATGGTCCCAGCACTTTGGGAGGCTGAGGCAGGCAAATCACTTGAGGTCAGAAGTTTGAGACCAGCCTGGGCATCACGGCAAAACCCAGTATTCACGAAAAAATACAAAAATTAGCCAGGCATGGTGATGTGCGCCTATAGTCCCAGCTAAGTGGGAGGCTGAGGTGGGAGTGTTACTTGAACCTGAGAGGTGGAGGCTGCAGTGAGCCATGATCATGCCACTGTACTCCAGCCTGACAGCCCAAGACCTTGTCTCAACAAACAAACAGCTCTGCACTAATTCTGCATATGCTCTGCTCTGTCCCTAAGATTCTTCTTTCCTCTTGAGCTGTTTTTCTTCCTCATTATGTTTTTCTCTAAGTGAAATCTAGCCTCCTCTATGGTTTCTACACCAACAATAACAGAACCACAGTAGCATTTTTTCTATTTATCTAATTTTACTAAACATTCTAAGAGGTATTCGGAAGGGAGTATATTTTCAGCCCCAAACCCTCCCTCTCTTCTTTCTCCATCTCTTCTTTTCTCTTCCGTTTCCCTCTCTTCCGCCTCCCCAAAGGATGCTCACTCTTTAAGTGGAGCAATTTTGCTCTCCTTTCTTAAGCCTTGATACATTGGCACCAACGTCTCACATGGAGCAAGGGAATGGACTGAGAGCAAAGGGAAAGCCTTCACTTTCGAACTTAAGACTTGATCAGTGCATCTTTCCAGAAAAGCCAGTTTTCTCTTTAAGATACTTTTTTATTGAGGCATATTTGGCCATCTATAAATTACATAGATCTTCAGTATATAGTTTGATGAATTTTGCAAATTTGCATACATGAATAACCATCACATGGTGACTCAACATGTATCAGAGGTTTGCTCCTGATCTTTATTGCTAAGTAACATTCCAGGAGTGGATAACTTCTAGTTGATGGGCATCTAAGTTGTTTGTAGGTTTGGATTCAAATAGAAAAGCTTATCTGTAAGTATAGATCTATGTTTAGCTTTATAATAAGCTGCCAAATAAATTTTCAAAGTAGTTTGTACCACTTTACATTTATATAAGAAATCTAAGAAATGTCTAATTGTCGCATATCTTCGTCAGCACTTGGCATTGTCAATCTCTTTAACCTTAATCAGTCTAGTGAGTGTGTCATGGTGTCTCATTGTGCCTTGAGGAAAAATTTTGAGGCTAATGAGTAAGATACATTTTCTCTACTTTGTTACAAAACCAGACTTCAAATGTTATTAATCACTGCTTAGTATAATCCCATTATTCTCCAGTTTTGTGAACAAGGAATTCACCCTGAAACTTTCTTTTTCTCTGGAGGAGATCAGTGTTTTCCTTCATGCTTCTGGGATTACTGGTTAGTCTTGAACGAAAACTTCACCTGCAATTTTCCCTTGAACTAGTAATTTTTAACTGTCTGTGTTTTTAAAAAAATTGTTTTTAGGGAGTTTTTCTAAAGAGGTATGTACCAAAATATTTACAAATTACATTGTATGATAAATGGGATTTACTTTAAAATAACATGGAGTAGGAGAATGCTGCTTAGTGGTTGGGGTATAGATAAAACAAATTGGCTGTGAGTTCCTAATCATTGAATCTGGATTTGGGTACATGAAGATTTTACTTTTATATATGTTTAAGGTTTTTCTTCATGAAGAAGTTGAAATGTATTTTAAAATCCTGTTTATTTATGTTTCATGTTATGTCACCAAAAAATTTTGGTGGCACATAAGAATACTTGTTATAAAATGAGAAAGCTCAGCAGATAACAATCATTATTGGGGACAATATGTTTAAAACATCTTTGCATTCACCTCTTCTGGAAAGGGGTCATGGGCTGACTGCCACCTGGCCAGTGAGGGTGGTGAACCTGCACTGAGAAATGTAAGAATCACTGAAACCAAAGAGAAGTGCAAGAAACAGAATTGGGTAGACAGTTACAGCTGTAAGTGGCAGGAAGATGCAGCTATAGAAACTAGGTTATGTGAAAAATCAAGAGAACAAACAATACCCGAAAGTGGTTATACGTGAATAGCTTTTATGTGTTCTTTGCAGCTGGCAAATAGAAGGATGGCTATGCTGTGACTCAGGACAGAGCCGCAGACAAAGGGTGGAGCAGGGGTGGTGAGAGGACAGTAGGGGTAGAATCCGAATGCAGATGTTCAGGGCCTAGGTTCCTACATTATCAAGGTTGGGATGGTGTATTAATCTGTCCTCATGCTGTTAATAAAGACACACTTGAGACAGGGTGATTATAAAGAAAGAGGTTTAATTGATTCACAGTTCAGCATGGCTGGGGAGACCTCAGGAAACTTACAATCACGATGGAAAAGGAAGCAAACACGTCCTTCTTCACATGGCAGCAGCAAGGAGAAGTATAAAGAAAGGGGTAAGGGAGAGAACCTTATAAAACCATCAGCTCTCATAAGAACTCACTCACTATCATAAGAACAGCTTGGAGGTAACCGCCCCCATGATTTAACTATCTTTCACCAGGTCCCTCCCACAACTATGGGGATTATGGGAACTACAATTCAAGACGAGGTTTGGGTGGGGACACAGCCAAACCATAACAGATGTAATAATGGCTCCTCTCTTCCTGGTGGGTAAAGTCTGGAAGAAAGAATAATCAGTTATATAATTTTGTATTGTACATAAGGGGAAAATACATCTGATCTCTAGGGGAAGCAAAGTTTTTCCCAACACATAGGCCTGAAAAATGCATATATATATATATATATATATATATAAATTTTAAACATGGGCAGTTGCCTCAGGGATGCTGAGAGAGGGTTCAGTCACTAGAAAAACATTTTGAGCCCTTCATCAAGAGCGGATGGAGAAAAAATAAACTCAAACCTTTATAGCACATGCACAGCTATGAAATGTGATTGGAACTTGGCCCCTTCCAGCCCTCTAGCCCAACACTGTGTCCAGCCCTCCTTGCTACCCTCTTGGGGCCCCACCTGGCTTTCAGTGATTAAGAGGGATAGCTTTTTCTTCTCATTGCCCCAGTGGCCTCTGCAGTCCTCTGTTCCTCTGTTCTCCAAATCTAAGAAAACTCAAAAGAAGAAAAATAGTCAAAATAATGTGGTAGCTTGCTAAAAGGAATAACTTTTTCCTCTTTGATTAATTGCTCTGATCTCCCTCTCTCCATCAGAAATTTACTTGCCTGGTAGCCTTTAATGATTAATTTGAAAGGACACAGAACTTAGATTTATTTGGGACTTTAGAAACTCTCTAGTGCAATTACTTCCCTTCACATATAAGGAAGCTGAGGTCCAACATAACTAACCCCAGCTAGTTATGGCACAGCCATGACTTAGACCCAGTATCCCAGGTCCCAAGCTTGGGCTAGTTGCACCAAACCACCTTGTCCATAGGAGGAGGCATCCTGTTCCGTGTTACTGCTTGCTGGTTCTTCCAGATTTTACCCCTTGGCCCTGCAACGTACGTGCTTCTCTTTTAAATAGGCCCTATTCTTTTTCACAGAAGTATATGTTTACAACTTTTGTGAACAGTTTCAAATAAACAGTTTGAAATGTGGATATAGAAACAGTTTTAGGGCCAAGCACAGTGACTCATGCCTGTGATGCCAGCACTTTGGAAGGCCAAGATGGGTGGATCACTTGAGGACAGGAGTTGGAGACCATGAGCAACATGGCAAAACCCTGTCTCTACTAAAAAATACAAAAATTTGCCAGGCACAGTGGCACATGACTGCAATCCCAGCTACTACTTGGAAAGCTGAGGCATGAGTTTCCCTTGAACATGAGAAGTGGAGGTTGAAGTGAGCCTAGATTGCCCACCCTACTCTAACCTGAGCAAAACAGCAAGATGATTCTGTCTAAAAAAAAAAAAAAAACAGTTTTAGCTCAAGCTGAGTGCAGAACGAATTGGGAAATGAAAGTAGCAACTGTTGTTGTTTACATCTCTCCTTTGCTATTCCAGGGGTGAATCCCATCACCATACACATTCTTCAGTATCTCATCTTTTACCCTTTTGAAGATAATGAAATCTTCCACATTTACTGAATTGTAATGCTAAAGCTCATGGTCATTTCATCATGGTCTCATGTGTGTGGCTCTCATTCTGACATCAGCTGGAGGAAGAGCAAGAGCAGCTAGCAGAGGCAGTGAGAAGGATAGCCCATTCCATGTACCACTGGGAGCTCATGGAGTTCAGAAGTTCACCAACAGACCAAGGGATCTCAAGCTTAAACCTGGGTAAGAGTCATCTGAGGAGTTTGGTGTTCATGCAGATTCCCAGGCTCAGCCCTAGAAATTCTAACGGAGATGAGGGGAAGAGTGGTAGACGTGTGAGGAGTGGGCCTTGAATTAGCATTTTCAGTTGGCATGGGAGAAGACTCTGATAAAGATAACCCCATTCTACACTTAGAGCAGTGTTTCTCAACCTGTTTCCAGGACTGTCCCCTTCAATAGCCTTTTTAGATGTTTTCCCCTAATCGCCTCCTGCCCATGAAATTTTAATACTACATATATACTGTATATTTACTTAGGTACAATGACTCATTGAAAGACCCAAAGCATCGTAATAATAAGTAAGAATTTTTGATTCTCCCAAAGTCTCAATTTTTGCCCCGTTGAGAATACATGCCTTAGACTGACAAACAATTGATAAAAAAAAAAAAAAAAAAAAAAAAAAATGCAAGCTTCAGAGTTGAAAGAACTGGGTTTAAGTCTTGATTACAATTGCTGTGTGTGTAAACCTAGCTTCATTATCTGGTCTACAAAAAGAAGAAGGATAATAATACTTTCCTCATATGAAATAGTAAGAGCCTGCACATAGCATTTCTACATCAAGCATCTTCTAGATGCTTTGCATCATTTCATCAACAATCTAATGGGCTCCCTATTAGCTCCACTTTACAGATAAAGGAATTGAGCCACAAAGAGGTTTTCTTTAAAAAAAAAAAAAAAAGAAGAAGAAGAAGAAGAAGAACTTGCTCAAGGCCATGCAGCTAGAAAGTGGGGAGTGGCAGAGCTGGGATTCAGTAGTCTGAATCCACAGTTCCTGATTTTAACCACTACTTAAAACCTTAATGCATTAGCAGCTGTGGTTAGATCTTGCTTTGTAAGCAAGAATGTGGGCAAAAGAAAACTCACAGGCTCAAAAAACATAGGACTGGGTTTATTGACACATTTTTTTTATGATTTTCTGAAAAATCATAAAAAGAAAATGTGCAAAAGAAAACTCACAGACTCACAAAAACATAAGACTGGGTTCTATTGAGACATTTTTATGATTTTCTGAAAAAAAAAGGCAATGCAAATGTCAATAGCAAAATAACAGTCCATTTTTACTTACATTAATGGAGAATTATATCAAATATTTATTTCTGAAATATTAGGGTTAAACTTTATTAAAGGAAGTACATGCAATTGATTCCTTGTAGATAAATGATTCCCCCTACCCCCAACAAAAAATTGTCACCCAGATGCTCAAAATATTTCTTTGGAGTCACAGATCTTAGGATACAATCACCAATCAAGTTCTATATAACCCTGTGAAGCTGAAAGAGTTGCAGTCAACCCTTTGTATGTACAGACTCAATACTCTTGGTTTTGATAATTTGGGTGAGAGGTCAAAGGCACAAAGAATTTGTCATTTTGCTATGTCATAAATCACATGAACGTAGTGACAACGTTTGGGAGAGATTATTTAGCTACTAAGTTGTCATAGCTAACTGCCTAGCTCTGGAGCTCAGGAACAATGACAAGAAGCCTAGTTGGCTGTTACTGAGTTCTTGTCCTGAGCCAGATATTGTGTTAAGTCCTTTGCATTCTTGATTTCACTTAATCCACAACATATAACCCTATGGATTAGACACAATATATTTTCTTCTATTTTATAAATAAAACAACTGAGGATTAGAAAAGTCAAATAAAGGGTTTGCTATGGCTTGAATGTTTGTATCTCTCCAAAATTCATATGTTGAAATCCTAACTCCAGGATGATGGTGTTAAAAGGTGGGGCCCTTGGGAGATGAATAAGTCATGAGGGTGAGCCCTTTATGATTTATATTAGGACCCTTATAAAAACGTCCCCAGAGAGCTAGCTAGACCCTTCCTCACTGTGATGATGTAGTGAGCTCCTAGATAGTTAGCTAAATGCTTTCATTCTGTGACAACAGAGTGAGAAGGCAGTGTTTACAAGTCAGAAAACAGGCCCTTGCCAGAAATCAAATCATCTGGTGCCTTGATTTTGGACTTCCCAGCCTCCAGAACTGTGAGAAATAGAATTCTGTTTTTAATAAACCACTGAGTCTATGGGGGTTTTGTTGTTGTTGTTGTTGTTGTTATGGCTGCTTGAATGAGCCAAAACATTGTCTAAGGGCACACATTAGGTAGTGTCAATGCTGATAAGATTAACTCAGGTATGTCTGAACCATATGCTTATTCTGTGTCTTACTGTCCTCTCTGTATTATATACCAGCTAACGATGAAAATAAGAGATTTATTTAAAATAAGGAATAGAATTAAAATAGGGCTTATTTAGAACAGATTTTCACTAATTCGACACAAATTGATTGACTTACACTGTGTTAGGCCTAGAGAGTACAGCCCAGATAAAAACAGACACATTCTCTGCCCCCATTGTACTTACATTTGGATGCCAGCAATTTGCATTAAGCAAATCATTATAGAAATAACTTTAAAAGTTCAAGTATTAGCAAAGTAGATAGTGCTGTAAGGAGGTATATTGCAGAAAGTAATTTAAACTGAGACGTGATTATCATGAGATAGATCACACTTTATCAGAAGTTAAAAGGTGACTGTTTTGTAGTGTAAGGATATATGTAGGATATAGGAGACATCTAATGGAAATGTGACTCAGGAGAAAGTCCCAAACTGATGCAGACACTCTATACTTGCAGGAATTCAATATGGCCTTTTCATCATACCCTCACAAAAATGGCATGTGTCTACCATATGTAATACTATAGTAAATGGTTCTATAAAGAACATCCCATTTACTTCACAAAAGACTAATAAAGGACTGAAATGTAGCTCTTTAGAGCATCTTAGAACCTGTAATAAAAAGTTAATGTAAAAACACTTTGAAATAAATTAAAATTTGAATTCAGCTATGTATCAAATCCCAAGAGCTTTAGAATTAAGAAGAAGTCAATATTCATTCAAAACTCCCTAGAGTCACTGTCTTTCAATTATCATGGAAAAGCAGCAAAGTGATTTATGGCTGTCATTTAAAATTTGCTTCTAGAACTGTCAAGCATGCTCACCTGCCCTGTGTCTTCTGCCCGTCCTGATAATTATTATCATTACTATTATTATTATTTGAGATAGAGTCTCACTTTGTCACCCAAGCTGGAGTGCAGTGAGGCAATCTCAGCTCACTGCAACCTCGACCTCCTGGGTTCAAGTTATTCTCCTGCCTCAGCCTCCTAAGTAACTGGAATTACAGGCACATGCCACCATCCCCAGATAATTTTTGTTTTTTCAATAGAGACTGGGTTCATCATGTTGGCCAGGCTGGTCTTGAACACCTGACCTCAAGCCGTCTACCCGCCCTGGTTTCCCAAAGTGCTGGGACTCCAAGTGTGAGCCACTGCACCCAGCCAATTACTGCTATTGATATTTGT
The DNA here is from genome assembly GCA_963574635.1 of Cheracebus regulus. Lineage (NCBI taxonomy): Eukaryota > Metazoa > Chordata > Mammalia > Primates > Pitheciidae > Cheracebus > Cheracebus regulus. The sequence continues at coordinate 34,999 of CAUYQU010088813.1, read as the reverse complement.
GTAGTCCTTCAGAGTTTCTGGGTATATTCAAGCAAATATAAATATATAGTTTTATTCTTGCTTTTTGTACACAAAATACATCGTACTATTCAAACTGTTCTGCACCTTGTTTTTTTTTGCTCTGATCTTGGAGAGTAATTATATTATTTACGTCTTTTCACTCTTTTCCACAGCTACACAGTAGTCATCATATGGATCTGCCGTATTTTTTTTTTTTTTTGGACACAAGGTTTAACTCTATCACTCAAGGTATGGTGGTGCAATCACAGCTCACTGTAGCCTTGACCTCTTAGTCTCAAGCTATCCTCCTTCCTCAGTGTCCTTAGTAGTTGGGACCACAGGTGTATGCCACCATGCCCAGATAATTTTTAGTTTTTGTAGAGACAGTGTCTGTGTTGCTCAGACTGATCTTGAAATCCTGAGCTCAAGTGATCCTTTTTCCTTGGCCTCCCAAAGTGCTGGGATTGAAGGTGTGAGCCTTGTGCCTGGCCTGCCATAATTTATTTTATCAGTACTCTCTTTGTAGACATGATTACTGTTTCATTTGTTTTTTGTCTGTTACAACCATGAAGCAATGAATTACTCTGAAAATCTCATAATCTCATAAATGAAAAATGCATATACCTCATTGAGTTTATACTATAGCTTCATCTATAGTATAGTACAGTACATAGAGTTTATAGTATAAACTCTATGAGGTATATGCACTTTCCATTTTTAAAAGATACTGCCGTATATCTCTGTATTCCTGTTTCTCACAATTTTCCAATTAAGCATGCTATTAACTGTTTGGATTTTTGTTTTCATGGTATGTGAAAAAAAAAAAAAAGATATCTAGTGCATGTTACTTTGCTTTTATTTTGTCTTTAATTAATTTGGGCATCTTAGTATGTCTAAAGACAATTTATAATTTTTTTCCTGCCTGGTCATATCTCATCTCATTTTAAATTAAATTTTCAGGTTTTTCTGATCAATGTTTTGTTTGGTAATATTTCTGAAATTAAGAAGTCTCTATGTTTTTGTATTTTTATAGCCTGAGATAGTTCCACACAACTTACCTAACTTGCTTGAGCAAACTTGCTTGCAATAATTCAACTAAAAACAAGAACATTATGAAAATGAAAATAAACAGTTCTTCCATTTGACATAAAATTCTTTCCAAGTTTTTAAATCAATTTGAATTGTGCTTCTTCTTTTGTGGTCATGGATTTTTTTAAAGCACTGCTAAGAAAGAGTTTATGTCCTGAAAAGAGAGAAATATCTTAAGTGCATTTAAGAATTTTCTTTTAATAAGAAAACTAGAAAATAAAGGAGAGGTACTTTTTTACTCAATCTCTATCATATAGCTTAGAATGACAGTTGAGTTTCTGAGTTTATTCAACATGTCCTCTCCATCTCAGACCAACTCAAAAAAGAATTTGTACAAAGGATATTAACTGTCAATAGTATTAAGTGAATGATGAATCTGTAAGAGGGTGATTATCTTTCTGTGTATTTATCTGAACATCTACTTATTTATTTTTTTTACCACAATCTAGCCAGGAGTACAGATTCTTAAAGTAAATGCACAATAAAAGTCAGTGTTAATCCTCATTTAGGGTGTGACAAAGGTACAAACAGGGCAGTTCTCCTCTTTATTTGTGATACCTGAGCCTTTGTTAGAGGTTGATATGGTTTGGTCTGCGTCCCTTCCCAAATCTCATCTTGAATTCCCATGTGTTGTGGGAGGGACCCAGTGGGAGGTAATTGAATAATGGGGGCAGGTCTTTCCTGTGTTTTTCTTTAGATAGGGAACAAGCCTCACAAGATCTGATGGTTTAATAAAGGGGAGTTTCCCTGCACAAGCTCTCTCTTTGCCTGCTGCCATTCATGTAACACATAACTGGCTCCTCCTTGCCTTCCACCATGATTGTGAGGCCTCTCCAGCCATGTGGAACTATAAGTCCATTAAACCTCTTTCTTTTGTAAATTGCCCAGTCTTGGGTATGACTTTATCAGCAGTATGAAAATGGACTAATACAGAGGTCAAGTTTCTCCAACTGTTGAAGGGCTGGGCTCAGTACTTCTGGAAAACATTCTTGTTATCTCAAAACAGGTTCCTCATTTGGGTACCTCAACTCTCCCAGGCATTCCATACAAGTGCCCCCAGTCTAATTTGGAAGTCCCAATAGATAGATGTGTCTGTGGGGACATTTGGTTAAATTCCAATTCACTGACATCAACATTGTACCCACCACAGTTCCCTGTATACATGTTAAGTCACAGTTACCTTGCTTATTATTTTAGTTTAAATCTTTAAATCTGCTTATCAGATTTATCAACAGATACTGTCTTGAATTTTGATGCTTGCATCTTTTTGAATTTTTGTTTTAGAGCAGGTTTTCAGGTTGTGAAGATTCTAGGGATGATTATTTAAAAAATTGCTGCTACATCTGCCCTTTACCACTATTTAGACTTCTCACTAGCTGTCCATGAATTCTCAGTGATAATGAGCTGTGGGTCTGTGAGGGCTGCATTCAATTCTATAAGTGCCCTGTGACATATCATCAGGGCTCACAGAGACATCCAATTTATTTTATGTAATCTCCCTATGTTATGGTAGCTTTTGGTTCTCCAATCACAAATGCTTCTTATTTTAGATCACTTGTCTAAATGTCATCAACTTTTTTATTTTTTAAAGCCTATTTTAAAAAGGTCCCCTATAATATTGAGAATATAATGTCTTCTCAATGTCATTAATTTAGGGACATTGAAAATGGAAAACCATGCAGTCATAAATGTGCTCTTGTTATGTTATAGAAAAGATACTAGTTATCTTTATATCTTTACAAAGTCCTGAAACTTTATACAAAGATAATAGAGGACATTAAACATTTTAGTTTAAATCAGGCAGCTCATTAGCATGCATTGATGATAATGCCTATTTCTATGAAGAGATCTCTGACATTAAAAGCGTAATGACCGCCAGGAACAAGTTTTGCCCTCTCCCTCCCTCTCCATACTCATTTACTTTCTATTTTCTTCATTTTACACCCTGCACACAAAGAGAGCCTACTGCTCTTCCAGTTTGCAGAAGCCACTATAATTTTTCTTGACATGGCAATTACTTTTTAATCTGGTTAGCATAGACTGTAATGGAACCAAGTTGTAAAACATCCTTTCTTGTTTACTGTTTTATTTTGCTTTTAATTTATTGCCTTGATTTCAATCCCTTTTATAAACTCATTAAAGCTCAATTACTCACTTTGAAGTCAATCACTAATCAATGCCATTTATTTTTGTATTATGGGGAGTAGGGAGGATAGTTAAATGGTATGTCTGTGTTTCACTGAAGTCTATGATAAAGATCAGATTGTTCTAGTGTTTACCATTTTAAGGAAAGGGGAATTCTGTGCAAATAAAAGGAAAATTTCTGGGAGAAGAGGTAAAATGCTTAGTCTGGTTGATGTTTCTTCAGGTTTGTCTTGTGAGGAAGGAAATGGGTGGTACCTACAGCATTTAAAGCATGCACTAACTGTTCATAGATTTAGACTGATTAGTGAAGATAATGAACTGTCACTCTCTTATTTACTGGAATCTCCTTTATTAAACTGGATCTAGAAGCTCAGAGGTAGAAAGAACACATTTTGATAGCAATTTTTAAAAAGCTTCTGCACACATGGCTTCCCTCATTTACTCTTCAATTATGTTTTTGAAATAAGGGAAGGCACAAATTTTTTCACTCTGAAGGTGATAACACTAAAGCCTATGACAGATTCAAGCAGTTTGCTTAATTTCTCACGGTTTCCAAATGGAAGATCAAGGAAAATCCTATATCTTGATGCCTGGGTACATTCTACTCCATGTCATTCTAGGCAGTGAAGTTCCAGGGTTTTGATTTATATGTAGCTTTTTTACTTGCAAACGGTGGCTTTCAAGATTGCTAAATGAGTTTTTCCTGTTAGATTGGATTCTATGAAGGCACGCAGAAATCGTATCACTATTTTGGTTACTGGCAGTTCTGTGCTAGTAAATCATTCTCAAAAAAAGACAAAAATATTTAAAAGAAAAAACCCTGATTTGTAGCATTTGCTGATTTCTGTGGGGTAAATACTATCACTATGATTGATTTCAAGCTTACCAAAAAGACATCATTGAATTCAGAATTGGGAAGAAATGCATACAGGCAGTTCTCCCTAGCCAATACTAGCTGGCTCTAGCACAATAGCATGCATAGCCCTGCATTGTCACAAACGAGTCTCCTCTCTACCATAACTGTGAGTTCTGCTGTTCTGAGGGTACAGACAAAATAATTTTAAAATTTGGCACACATATGAGTGATAGCAAATTTTATAATTCAGCAAACATTTTAGGAATATCTACAACATATGGAGCAAGTAGAGTCTGATCTGCCTTCAAGGACTGTATAATCTAGTGGAGGTGCAAGCCATGCACACAAGCAACAATAATTCAAGGGAAAGTCTCCTTGAATTAGTGCTATAATGGCAGTGCTTGCAGAGGGCAATGATAGGACATTAGAAGAAACTACACTGCCTTCTTATTAGGGCAGCTGGTGAAGGAAGAATCCATAGAAGAGTCAGTAGTTGTACTAAGCGATAAAGAATGAGTAGTTTTGAGGTCAGGCACAGTGGCTCACACCTGTAATCTTGGTGACCAGGAGGCTGAGACCAGAGGATGCCTTGAGCCTAGGAGTTTGAGGCTGCGGTGGGCTATGATGGTGTCACTGCACTCCTGCCTGGGTGATAGAGTGAGACCCTGTCTCTAAATTTCTTTTTTAATGTAAGAAAAAAAGTTAGTAGGTTTCAACCAAATTGTGTGAGAAAAGAGAGTTTTCTAAACTGAAGGGCAAATAAAAACAAAGTTCAAAGCATACCCAGTTTATGAAAGTACAGAGGCTAAGTTGAACGAAACGATAACCGAGAGAATTAGCATGAAGAGATAATATTGGGATAATGTTTCTCAAAGTATGGTCTGGGACTACTAAGGTAAGAATTATCTCTAAAGTTTTTAAAAAGTATCCAGATCTCTGGAACCCATCTCCTGCCTACATTCAAATTCTCTCCAGCTCATGATATAAGGTAGCATTTGAGGACCAATGTTAATCAACAAAAAATTTCCAAAGAATCTCAGGAAGAAAATGTTACTTTAGGGGAAAAAGATTCTGGGAACAGGATATATTCTCGCCAGGAGAAAGAGCATGCTGGAATCAAAGGGACCAAGTTGATTTAGGCAACAGATAACAAGAATTTGGAACTAGAGTAGCTGTCAAAGACTTGGAAAGCCTCATCTAGTTTGAAGAAGTGTTTTTAAAGCTGAGGTCCTCAAACTTTCCTCCATAGACACCCAAGACCTACTTACGTGTGTTTTGGAGGGTCTGTTTAGCCTAAAAATAGTCTATAAAATTTTGTACACCTGAGTGCATTATTCTATGGAGAATATTTCATGGCTTTACAATATTCTCAAATTAGTCTAAACCACAAAAAGTTGGAAAACCATTGTTTTCAAGAAAAAACTAGCAGTGATGGGGGATTTGCTAGGTTAGGGGATGAGGGAGTTAAGGGATTTGAAATATAATAATCATTAAAAAGTCCAGTAGTTTCCAGCCTGAATTGTTCAGAGGGTAATGACATTTTTAATCAAGATAAGGACACTGATAAGAGAAGCTTTGTTTTAAAATATTACAAGTTCTCCTTTCTACAGAACAAACTTAAGATACTTGCATTTCATCATGATAAAGGTGTCCCTCAGGCTCATAGAGAGGTCATAGCAAATAATAATATTTTATTCAGTGCTAAATATTTATTAGGTGCTAAATATTTTATCAGGTGCTTGCTAAGCCCTTTCAATACATTCTTTAATTCTCACAATAACCAATTAATAATTATTATTTTGACTTTACAGAAAAATCGAGATTCAGAATATTAAGTGACTTTATTAAGGTCTCAAACCTGGTAAATGGCAGAGGTAGAATTTAAACCTCACTTGTCTTCCCAGCTCACTGCAAAGTTCATATTCTGAACTTCTCTGCTATGGCTGGCACCTTGACATTCAGCGGTTGAAGATCAGGTCCATTTGAGTTAATGACACTTGCACAGGAAAGAAGCAAACCATGTTTATTGGCTAGATTTTGTCAACAAATCAAAGGACAGTTTTCTCTTTGACTAAATTAGAGAAGAGACCATTGTTAAGGTAAGAGGTGCTGGTGAGGACATCATCAATGCAATTCAGAATTATCTTAAGTACTTTCTGGCTTCTCTTTTAATTAGTTTCTACACCAAACCCAAGTCTCTTGCTTTATACTATTCACTTCTGCTCTTTTTCTTCTCCTATTTGGGAAAGTCATTCATTTGATTTGAAAGACAAAAATTAAAGCTCACTGTAGTCAAGATATTCCTTTAAAAGACTTTCTATGAGATTGTTTAAACAATGCTATAGACATGCAATTTCAGCAGAACATTAAAAATAAACAGTAAGTAGAAGCATGCAAATATTTAAATATGTCCTGTTGTAGGTGTAAAGCTATGCTTATTTCTAAAGTATTTCCCTACTGCTTTACATCGCATGAGAAACCACAGTAGCATGGGCTCCAAGCACTGTGTTCTCACCCATCCTTTTGTCTCACCAAGATGGCTTCCTTGGTTTAGAGCTAAAAGAACTGGGATAAAGCACAGCAAGACTCTGATTTTATGTCAACTTAGTTTCTACTTAACTGGTTTGTTCTGTTGGGGTCCAGTACAGAGGGAAGGAGTTCTTGGTAGAAAAGTGGAAAGCTGAGAGTCGTGACTGAAAAAGAAGAGAAAATTTGTTTAATTCTCAGTATACTGTGTGGAAGAAGGTTTCATATTAATGATCGGGAATGATAAGGGTGTAAGAGGTAGACCGGGATAAAAGAAGGCTACATTAGCATAGAGATCTATGATTAGCATAAAGACCAAGGTGGAGAGATAGGAGCTTGTATTATAAGAACACAAAGCAACAAAGAAGAAGCTCTATGTTTTTCCTCTCTATTGATTTTATTCTCAAAAAAAAATATATATATATATGTATACATATATACTGCCATTGCTATAATGAATGAAAAGTTGATTAAATCAAGTACTCCATCAGATGAATACCTTTTCATATTTGAAAAAACTTGTTCTCAGAAATATCATTTAGTCTTCCACCCAATTTGAGAAAATTATAGCTAGTTTTTGCTTTTGTTTTGTTTCTTTTTTCATTCCTGATTCTCTTTAGGGAAAGCCCAATGGAATCTCTTCTCCTGGGAAAAAGAATAGGTGCTCCTTCCTAAACCTGTGGAGGACTTCTTTCCGTGGGTGATAACAGCCCTGCCTCCAGCCTTGGAGTCACCTCCAGTGATGCCCTCTCCTCCATCCTTCACTGGTCATCAAACCTTTTGCACTGCAATGCTGATTTTAACATGGGTCTCCCTTCCTAGAACCTACAGTGAGTTTTGCATGTGCCATCAAGTTTAAATTCTTCTGTTTTCAAAGACCTTCAATCTGCTTCCAAGATACTTCTCATATTTTTTTTTCTACTCCCCTGCACATAACACCTATTTTTTATCTAAAAGACTGCTTATCCACATCCCCAATTTTCTGTCCCCAGTCCTGCTGTGTCCTGCCAAAGTTTTATTTATGTTGCTCTCCAGATATGAAATTCTGTCTCCTTCATCTTGGTGTGTTTAAATGCTATGTAAGATTTAAAATCCAGTTCAAGGGTTGCCTCTTCAAGGAAGTATCCTCTGAGCATGCCAACTTTCATTTATCTCCTTCTATAAATTCTAAGGGCACACTGAAGATCTCTGTCAAATGACCCATCTCCTGTGATCAGAAGCTATTGTTTCTCTGCTGTTTCTTTGGGTAAATTAGGATGCCATCCAAATAGATTTTAACCACCTAAAGAAAGTATAATTGCATGTCACTCTTCAATTATAATTTCCTAAGAAAGAACATATAGTAGAAACTCAATAAATTCTTCTTGCTTAACACATAATCCACACACTCATGATTTGGACTAATGTAATTGATGATCCTCGATGCCAGATATATCTTGATAGAAAAGTTTCTGAAGGTTTGTAATGAAACAGAAAGAAAACCGTCCTGGAAAGAATACCTTGTGGTTAGAAATCCTGCTGTCCAGTGTTCTAGTATATTTTGACACATCCAAAAAAGTATATCTTGCTCAGGGAAATTGACTTCCTCTCAGGCCAACATTGGAGGTAAGAACAATAGGGCTGAGACCTTCTATAACTCAAAAGGGAAAAGCATACACCTTAAGAAATATCATCTCTTTTATCTGAGGTTGTTTCCAATTCTCTCCTAGATGTCACTGAACCAAAGCACCAATGCATGGGGTAAACACTCAATTGTTAAGAGAATTAGGTGGGGAAGACTCCTCGTAAAATCACTGTATCAGCTGTGCTGAGAAGATGGCCAAAAAGCTGGAAGGTCAGAGTGGCTGTGGCCCTGAGCCCACTCTCTTGGCCATCTCAAAGTAGAAATTTCCTATAATGAGGCTTTTACAGAACATTTGTGTCTGATAGCTCCCAATAAATGGTGACCCTAGAGGCAAAATTAATATTTGCCTGGAAGTGAGAACACAAACCTCTCCTTAGCTTTTCCACTTTCTTTTGGAAACTCTTTCTCATTTAAATAAACAAACTAGGCATTCTGAAATTCAAAGGCCTATACAATGAAAGCAGTCACTGTTCATGATGGATTAGTCTGATGTTTAAAAAGAAGGTTAAAAATATGCAAAACAAGCTGCCACCACTAGTTACATGAGAAATAGATCACAAGTGATGCTGGATTCCGTTTCATCTGTGGGAGGTTAAGAAGAAATTGCATTCACAGAAGAATAAGCTTCACGCCAGGTATAACTGGTGGGAGGCTTCTGGGCTGTTTGCATATTATTCTTTTGAGAACATGTATACACTCCCTGAAATTCTACACTCCCTCTAGCTGCTTAGAGATTTTTAAAAAAAATTTCTAAGCTTAAATCAGAGACAGATTTTTTAGAAGAAACTTTACCACATTCTTCAGCTATATGTTTACGAAATCCTCATACCCTAAAAGATAGAGGTGGGTTACTTGGTTAATAAAGGTCATTAAGGTACAAGTATTGTAAGTGGAGAAAGAAGTCTTGCAATGGTACTTTGGAGTCCTGGAAAACTAGTTATTTTTTCACCATGTGTCAAGAAAACATAGATCTAAGCTATAGGTCTATAGATTATATAGACCTATATAACATCTAGGTTATTGATGTGAAATGTAAAACTTAAGGATTTGTGTCTTTAGTTCAGTGTGTGGCAGCACAGACACAGAATGTATACAGTGACCTCCAGAGAGTATTCACCTTCCCTAGAACTTTGACATTATCTGGAGCAGACTATGCAGCTTCTACTAAGTTTGGCTGCCCTAGGGGTTGATGTGTTCCTCATTCTGTCACCCTCCTTTAGTGGTTAGAAGTGGCACTTCAAGAACTTCATCCATATCTTCAATTATCTTCCCTTCTCCAAGCAGCCCATCCACTACCAAATCACCCGTCCTTCAAGAGAAAATGTCTAATCATCTATTCTGCAATCTACCCTCAGCCCTCCACTTCTCCTAAGTTCAAATTGCCTGCCTAACCATCTGACCCCAAGCCAATTTCTCTTTCTGTTTTGCACCCTGGGATTCAATGGCATGTCACTCCTGGCTGGTCTCTCAACATGCCCTGTATTTGTTTGCCTTCACGTCTTGACTGATTCTTTTTTTTTTTTCTCTTGATCATAGAGCCAGAAGTCTAAAATTCAAGATCTTCTGCCACCTTCGTAGGTATGAAACCTTCACAGATCACTTCACTTTACTCAGTCTCCATTCCCTTAATTGTTTAATGGAGATAATAAAATCTATTTAATCAGCTTCATAAAGGGTTATAAATGAGCTAATACTGAGAAAAGAAGGCATTCTGTGCTGGAAACGTTATTATTTAGGTTGAGACACCGTCCTGGACAGACATGTTAGTCAGATTCATCTCAGAAAAATAGCCTATTTGGGGAGATACATATGGATTTACCTGGGGATGGTAGTTCATTCTCTTAACAGGGTTTTTCGACCTCAACACTATTGACATTTTGAGTTGGATACTTCTTTGTCATGGAGTAATATCTTGTGCAATGTAACACATTCAGCCCCATCCCTGGCCTCTATCTAGTAACAGCTGTCTGCCAAGTTTTGACAATCAACAATGTGTCTAGAGATGGCCAAATGCCCACCCTTGCCCTAAGCCATGAGGCAAAATCTCTCTATTAGACGTTTCCAAGACATATTACTTCCATGTCATTGTCCTGATATACTGATCACAATTTTCTAAGAGGACACCGTCCCTGATTAACAGACATTTATGAACTAAGGAGGCAGATAGATGTGAAAGCAAGTTCCTGGAAGAAATGTTCAAAGTAAATGAATGCTCCAAAAGAGTCATGAACTCAGGCTTTGGAGGCATAGAAGGAGCCACCAAGATTCGGTGAGCAGATCTGTACTCAATACACAGAAAAAATATAAATTTGTCTCTGCATCAGTCTGGAGCTCAAAAAGGGAGCCTCTGGCTCCTGGTTTGGCTTACACTGAAGATGTACCATTGTTACTAAGGGAAGGCTTTTGCAAGACTGAAGAGGTAAGCGTTTCTGCAGAGAAACTGAACAAAGCAAGTGCAGGGAAGAAGAAAAGGGAAGGAAAGGATCCAAGAGGGAATGCCAAATATTTGTAGGACTATGTTTTCTCTGATTTCCTAACCCTGTACTAGACCATTATCTCTGTCCATTCTAATAGACCGCTTTGGTTTCCTTTCCTTTTTTTTCTTTTATTTATTGCATTTTAGGTCTCAAGGTACATGTGAAGAACATGCAAGATTGTTGCATAGGTACACACATGGCAGTGTGATTTGTTGCCTTCCTCCCCATCACCTACATCTGGCATTTCTCCCCATGCTATCTCTCCCCAACTCCCCACCCCTCGCTGTCCCTCCCCTATTTCCCCCACACAGACCCCAGTGTGTGATGCTTCCCCTCCCTGTGTCCATGTGTTCTCTTTGTTCAACACCTGCCTATGAATGAGAACATGTGGTGTTTGATTTTCTGTTCTTGTGTCAGTCTGCTGAGAATGATGGTTTCCAGGTTCATCCATGTCCCTACAAACGACACGAACTCATTGTTTTTGATGGCTGCATAGTATTCCATGGTGTATATGTGTGACATTTTCCCTGTCCAGTCTATCATCGATGGGCAGACTTCTTCCTAAGAATTGGTTTTTGTATGTTTACAGTGTGGTTCTGGGAAGTACTGATACTCCACCCCAATCTACGTGTACCCAACATGGTGGTATCACAGTGAATCTAAATTACTGGAGCATTTGGATGAGTCATGATGGTGGCCCTTCCTGTTTTATTCCAGGCAAGTAGATAATCAACACTGAGCATGCAAAGAGTGAGTGCAATTGGAAACTCAGCTATAACGTGAGACCCACATCCTTGCCTATGAGAAATGAGACAGTCAGTTTAGTATTGGGGGCCATATTATGCAAGCAAATGCATAACAATCCATCTGGTTGTCAGGGCAGAGATGCAAAGAACGGGAAGGTGGGGAGAACATGCCATACTGACAGTGCCCAGTGTGGGGCTTTTTAGGTCATTGCTACATGATACCAGCCTTTTATCTCACCCTGCTCAGAGAATGCTGAGAAAGCCAGGGAAGATAGAGATGGGATGCTGTAAAACATGATCACCATAAATATCTCAGCATGCCTCTTGCTGACAGTGGGAAGTCCAGCTCTGGAAAAAACACTGTCAGCAGTAGCATCTATTTGTGTAAAGGATAAAGCTAGAAAATGCTTATTCTTATTGATATTTTTAGCAGTTCTCCAAGAAATTTTGAAATTGTATTCAATATGCTTTTTTGCTTGCTTGGACTTTCATACTTACAAATGCAACCTTAAAATTTGGATTGACCACCAGGCATTTAGTATCTAAATTAAATAGGAATAGAGTAGTTAGCAATATAGAAAAAATCCCTACCTCAGGTGTTAGGAAACCTGGATTTGAATCACTGACGGATAATCTCTCATTTGATTGACCCTGAAAAAGTTACTAATCTTATTTTTAACACCCAAACATAATTCTAGTAATCCTATCTAGTTTTTAGGATTTTTATGAAGATAAAGTAAACTAATATATGTGAAAGCATTTGGAGGCCCTGTAGCTAAAAATAAGAGGACCAGGGTGGTGAGAATATGGAAAGAAAAAAAAAAAGAGAAAAAATAAAGAGAGAAATAAAGAGAGAAGAGAGAAAGGAAGAGAGAGAAAGGAAGAAAGAAAGAAGAGAGAAAGAAAGAGAAAGAAAGAAAGAGAAAGAAAGAAAGTTAAAGAAAGAGAGAGAGAAAGGAAGGAAGGAATAAAGAAAGAAAGGAAGGAAGAGAGAGAGGGAGGGAGGGAGGGAGGAAGGAAAGAAGGGAAGAAGGGAGGGAGGGAGGGAGATTATGACATTCAGTATTCTATTTTAAAGGTTGGACAGATACAAAACAGTCTTCAATGATGTAAGAAATATCTCCAACAGAATTATTATATTCTGGTTAATGGCCATTCCAAATTATACACTGTGCTTATGTTTTGGTGAGTGTTTTCCCCCTCATTCTATTCTCCTCACAATATTGGGTGGGGAGAAAAAAAGAGAATGTATGACTTTCTTTTGCTGTAGTAACAGCTGGATTAATAACAAAAGTGTCAACAGTATCCTGGATCTACATGTTGGGAATGGATTTTCACTGATGGATGAAGGGGTTCTACCTAAATGAGAACACCTGGGCAGACTTATTATTAGGAAATGCTAATGTTTTACATGTTTCCTTGAAAGGATACATAATGGCTATGGAGCTAGCTTAGTAGTCTCATTGAATATGACTGAAAGGGTCAGTTTTGATGGACACAGGCTTGTCAAGGTGGCCCCAAAACAAGAGGACAGGCTTCTTTGAGCCCCAGCTGTTTTTTAGAGCAATCATCTAGAAAGCATATTTCAATTTTGAATAAGTGAATAGTATAATTATTTCTCAATAGCTTATATTAGATTGGGGGAGGAGGGCAATAATGTGATAAAATTAGTTTCCAATACCCCAACAACTGAGGGGTTTGTGTTTGTTTGCTTTATTGATTGTTGAGTGTTGTGGTTGTTAATAGTATCTTACAATAAGAGACGGAGAGCACATTTTTTCATTTTAGCTTCCCATCGTAAGGATTTCCTACCATCAAGCCAACAAGATCCAGATGTAATTTCACTGATGAGCAAGACGTCTCTGCCAACTGAATTCCTATTGATTAGCATCTGATTTTGTTTGTCAGCAAAAAGAAAAATGTATTCCTTAATGGCACGCTTGGTACATAACCTGTAGGTTTAAGTGGTGGGAGGGAAGGGTGTGGATGGAGGGGTCTCTTTCAGAAGCTGATGAAATTATATTAATATGTATGATCGTTTCTGCTCTCAACCAAATAAATAACATCCGTCATGTTAAAGCAGCCAACGTCTTGCCCTGAAGATGAAAGGACTAGTTGGCTTTCTGTTGTTCTTCATAGTTGGAAGCTGTCATGGCCTGGGATGGGGTATGTGATGTGCTGACTGTGGGGTCAACATCACTCACTCTTCATCCGGCTTCCTGACTCCTCCTCCCTTGAGGGCTTGTGCAGGGATAAGACACGAGCCAGTCACTTCTCCCAGGTGGGAATAATGACAATTCCTAATGACTCATTCCAGCTGTTTGTGAACATAAGGCAGCTTGAAGGTAGGCCCCACACCAGAATAGGATGAGGGGGATTTCTGGGATCACAAAGCAGACCTAGACTTTTATAAAAAAAAAAAAAAGGCACACACATTGATAGACTACAGTTACAGAATACATTGGTATTTACCAAGAACTTTTTCACGTCATTTAATTTGACCGTGGCTAATCCCATTCAGTCATTATTATTTCTGTGTTAAACATGAGAAAATCAAGGCCCAAAGATATTGAGTGACTTATCCAATAATACGTGACCATAAGGTACTGACCTAAGACTTGAGCCAATGCCTGAAGTCTAGTGTTCTTTCCAATGTAATAGGCTCTCTATGCTTTATTTCACACTGCTGACAAGGACATATCTGAAACTGGGTAATTTATAAAGAAAAGAGGTTTAATGGACTCACAGTTTCACATGGCGGGGGAGGCTCACAGTGATGGTGGAAGATGAAAGGCATGTCTTATATGGTGGCAGACAAGAGGAAATTTGTATAGGGAAACTCCCCCTTATAAAACCATCAGATCTCATGAGACTTACTATCACGAGAACAGCATGAGAAAGGCCTGCCCCATGATTCAATTACCTCCTACCATACATGGGAATTGTGGGAGCTACAGTGCAGGATGAGATTTAAGGGAGACAGCCAAACCATATCAGCTTTACCAAGAAAATATGTTTTCCATGCTTTTCAAGTGAAACCCCTGTTTCCTGTTATTAAGGATATTTTTTTCTGATGAAGATTTTTTTATTACTCATTACATGCAATTTTAATAATTTATAAAAGCAAATAACTTATTACTTAGGTGTCATAAGGAAAGAGCATGAGGAATCAGTGTTAATATTCAACCTAACCCATGTACCTATCAGTGGAAAAACTTGATTTCTTTAGTAATTGCATATGTTTCTTTCACATTAACCTGTGTGCCTTTATATCATGAGAAGGAAGCAAAAGGGTGCACAACATAATTAAACAATAGAAAAAATTTCCAGGAATGACTCAAATGAAATGGATTTTCTTAAGTGATTGACCAAAGGCCTATCAAGAGTTCCCACTCAATTCCTGATGCAGTCAAGAGTGTTTCTGGTCAATTACGGCCCTCAAGGAATTAAGAGGTCAGAATGCCCTCACAGTCTTAAGATAAAGAGTAGCAAGAGATAAATAGAGAAATTTGGCATAAAACTACGGACAATCTTGTCTGTGTAAGCCCAAGATTTTCTGAGAAGAGCCCACTGGCTCTCAAGTGGTGATAAGAATGTGGTCACCTGAAAATGGGCAAGCTGTCACCTTCAAGTAAATGAAATGCTCTTTCATAAAGCAAACTCATGAAGCATGGTTCCAGGTAGAAAATATTTTGGTTTTAGAATTTGTATATAATGGAATTTTAATTCTGTGTGGGAGAATTCAGGAAACTTCAATCTTTGATTTATCTATATCGTATTCCTATTCAGATTACGTTTTCCAGTAATCCTATTATTCACTGTCCATTAAGCTAGTCTCCTGTTAACAAATTCAGACTTCTCTAAGACATACTTATTTCCTTTAGGTCTTCTGGACTTTTACAATGGACAGTCAATGGTACTGTGATCTTTCTTTCCTCATCCACTGTCTCCGAGTCACTAACACTCTTCTGCCGCTGTCCATCCCGCTAGTCAAATGTCCATTATTTGACCTCTTTTTCTCATATTATTATATCTGCAACTAATGTCTTCTTCTTCTGCCTTGCCCCTGAAGCTAATGCCAGGTTTGCTTTAACATGGCCTAAGCTTGGTGATAGGGCATCTTGGACAGTTTCTAAGGTGTGGTTGAGTAGAATTTTCAAAGTCTTTTCCTGTCTCAAAGAGTCAGCTAAAGTTCTTAATTATAGTGTTGATAGTAGGGAAATTATTTCTAATTAGAAAAGCAAAACATTATAGAGAGTAACATATATGTATAAATATATTTATATATAAATACTTAAAATGCTTATATAATAATATATACTATAATAAAAAGAGAGAAACGGCTACATAATTTGCCTGAAAAAGTATTAAAAAGCAGTTTAAGATCTAAAAGATCTCTCAGTTTTACTGATTTGTACTTTAATATTATGTTGAATTTTTTTCACATGAATTTTATTTTTACATTTCTGTGAAACTCTTACTGAGGATTTTATTACAATCTCAATTTTTGGCTCTTAGTAATATAACATGAAAAAAATTTTCCTGCCTTTAATCTTAAGGAAAAAATAAAAATAAAAATTGTATTTGAAAAATACCACTTTATGTAACTTGTCACATTTTTATCTTTAATTTGGCTGTTAGGATGCATTGAGCCAAATATTGCACTTAAGCATAACACATATTTAAATTGTGGTTGGCATATTTGTTGTCTCTTTTTTACCCAACTGTCTTTTCCTCTTTTTAAGGCAGTTTAAAATCATTTTTGAAGGAGGCAAAGAATAACTAAGTTAAATAAATAGATAAGTGTACCTTTTAGAAAAGATATCAAGGCAGACTTTTTATAGTAATGGAGTGACTATATGTTCAGAAAATGCAGACATAGTACAATTATAAAGATGGGAGAAAAAGAGGCATATGCAAAAAAGTTTTTAATTAATATTAGTAATTACATTATTGGTGATAATATGAGTTTATCATATAGAAACTATGTGTGTAATATGGGATAAACTAGATTAATAATTATGAAATGTTCCAATTCTATCATCTTCAGTATCCTAGAGAACTAGGACATTTGATGTGAAAGAAAGGAGACACAAATGTAACAGAGAATAGTTAAAGTAGAAGCCCCTGTATCCTTGAGTTTGAACCAGAAGCATCAGAATAAATGTATAAACCAATTTATCTTAAAAATAATAATATAGATGTATGAATTCAGTATAGTTCCAATGAAAAATCTAGAAGGGGTGTGTGTGTGTGTGTGTGTGTGTGTGTGTGTGTGTGTGTGTGTGTGCATACTGTAAAAATCAGCAAGCTGATTCTAAAATACATCTAGTAAGGCAAAGGAACTGTAACAGCCAGCATAATTTTGAAAAAGAAGAAAACTGGAGGAATCACACTGCCTGATTTCAAGACTTACTGTGAAGGTATAGTAATCAAGCCAGTGTGGTAATGGCAAAAGAATAGACAATATAAATCAATGAAACAGAATAGAAAGTCCAGAAACAGATACCCACACATATATGGGCTAATTGATTCTTTTCAAAGTTAATAAAGCAATTTAGTGAAGAAAAGATAGTCTTTTCAGCAAATGGTGCTGGAACAATGGTTATCCATATTCAAATTCAAATCTTGATCCATATCTTGCATCACATAAAAAATTAACTCAAAGTAGATCATACACAATGTGAAACCTAAAACTATAAAAGTTCTAGAAGAAAGCACAGGAGAAAATCTTTACTCTGCCCATCTCTTCTTTTTCCTCCAGAAGCAAAGACGATTTCAGTCTATTAACATTTTGCCTCCTGGAATCTGCTGGATGTCTGATCCATAGGCAGTAGCAAATGATGTCTCTGGGGGTACCTTCTGACAGCAGGAACCATGTGGTCCAAATGGTCACAATCATGCTCCCGCCTTTATGATTCAGCTGCAGGAGGTGTGTGTAGCCATTGCATCTTAGTGCAGTGGAGAAAATCATGTTATCTTCTCTCCTTTTCCATTCTTGCAAGGGGCCCTACTGGGCTTAAATGGCCATTTGGAGCCAGCCTTCTTTTTATCCTGTGAATTAGAGGAGAGAGCGCTTCTTGTCCAGGGATGGAAGAAATTCATGGTGTTCCTCATTTTATTTCCCACTGATGATTTGTTTTGCAGTCTCTCCCTTGGTAGTGCTCTGTAGCAGCTGCTCTTTCTCTTTGCTGTGTGTGTCTCATTTTTATCTTGGCAGACAGGGCAATTTCTTTGAAATAAGGCCCCCTTTCTCTGTTGCAGGCGACCTTGAGACATTGCACGCTGTCATTCCCCAGCTGTATTAGTGACTCCAAATTCAATTTCAGAGTTCGTGAAAGCTTTCCCTTGTCCACCTTGTGATCAGTTGCCTTTAAGTGTCTTACAAGGCAATTGCTATGAGATCCTTGTATCCATTTTAGTATGTGCCTAACTTAGCCAAAGAGAATTGCAGCAAGCAAGGCTTCAATGCCTGGGGCCTGGCAGCGATCCAGCACCTCTGTTGTCTTTGGATGCTGTGAATGGCCAGTAATAGGAAAAGAGGGAAATGTCATGCTAGGACTGTGGGGTCCAGATCATGCAAATCATTTACCAATATATAGTAGACTCAATTACTCACAATATATATGACCAAGAGTGCTTTTTCAATAGAAAACTTGAATAATAAGCAATTATAGGCATATATTAAAATGCAGATGCATGCTTCTGATTGATGGGTGAGACGGCGTACATGGTGATGCCATTGAAACATGCTATTTGTGGTTGTCATCAGTTATATTGGTGTTTGTCAAGGAACAGCCTTCTGAAACTCAGCTTCCTCATTTGTGGAATGTATGTCTTAAGGCATTTTTCAGGTCAGACTCTTTAGGCCTTCTAGCCTGGTGAGTATGCAGAGATTTTTTTTGTGTGTTTGTTTGTCTATGACTCCTTGTCTTTTTGTCTCACAAGTCCTATCCAAAATTAAGAAATAGGTTTCATCTCTAGTGCCCAGGTTAACTGAGTGGTCATGACTGCTTGGGTTTCCAAAGATTCTGAGGCTGTGCTGAGGATCACCTGGGAACAGGCTGGAGAAGCATAGCAGGGATGTTCCAGGTGTGCCATTTGGGGGTTGTGGATTTATTCCCATTACATTCTCACTCCCAGTATCTCATCTGTTTCCTCTCCTCCACATTTCTCCCCCTTGGTGGAATTCATACTGTCTGAATAATATCAGCTCTATCAACTCTACCTACCAATGGAATTTCAAAGAAGTTTACAAACTCCTGTCTGTGTGAAATGTTAACAGATTATAATTACAGGGGAAACTGACAGGGATTAACAATAGAGTTAGGGGTTCAAAATTAAACAAAACTTCAAAAGATGAGTTATATCTAGTCTTTATTACAAAATAAATGGGTTAGTCCAGTATTGTGGCATTTCTCAGAATCCCTTCTTAAACATTCATGAAAGTGCAGCTCTTTTTCTCCCTCTCTTATACTCTCACTCCCCTGAAAAGAAGCACCCACACTGAGTTCTACTATTTCCTGGACATGATAAAGCACATTAATAAACACCACTTAAGAGGACTCTCAA
This sequence comes from Cheracebus regulus, assembly GCA_963574635.1. Lineage (NCBI taxonomy): Eukaryota > Metazoa > Chordata > Mammalia > Primates > Pitheciidae > Cheracebus > Cheracebus regulus. The sequence goes on along the minus strand of CAUYQU010088813.1, from coordinate 15,964 downwards.
GGATCTCAACATTCAAAGGAGATTCATTTATGTCTCACAAATGAAACTACAGCCCTAATAATTTTTCTGCAATCTTAACCACCAAATCCTGTCTTTAAACAGGAAAGATCAACTTCAGTCATTACTCAAAAAGATTGTGCTCAATACTGAATAACATTTTAAACTCCAGGATTGTCCAATCAGCCACAATATGAACCAAAATATCCTAGAAAGATTCACTATCTTTGACTGGAAATAATTATTACTATTTTTTATACTAAGTGCACCATGCTTTCTCTGTCTATTAAGGCTCTTGGAGTTCGAAATTTCAAATGTTTACCCATTATATTTACTGCAATTTAGTCCTTTGAACTCAGAAAACGGATACCCTCTCTTTATTGTGCTGCATGGATTTAGCTAGCCATTTTGAGGATCTCAGGTCTATGTGTATATATATATGTTAAGCTTGTGTGTGTGTATGCATGCATACGTGTGTGTGTGTGTGAGTGTGTGTGTGTGTGTGTGTGTGTGTGTGTGTGTGCATGCCTCTGTATGTTTGGTGGGGTAAATGTCAGTATTCCCCAGACACACAGAATAAGCATTGGGAAGAGGGGTGCAGATGAGGGAGTGAATGCTAGGGCATCCTAGACCAAGCTCCACTCATTTGTCTACCCAAACTTCATTCTCCCTTATTCAAGTGGCTCTGCTTTTAAGGGTGGGGAGGAGATCTATTTCCATTTTTCAAGATGGTTAGGTTTCTAAATTTTCTTTTAAATATAAGATTCTTAACAAATAATGTTAATACAATTATGAAGTCTTTTAAACTTTGATATTTGTCATAACAATATGTATTTTTCTTGCCTAAATTAGCAATCTCCTTTAATGGTGGCCTGTATTAGTCTGTTCTCACCCTGCTAATAAAGGCATACCTGAGACTAAGTAATTTATAAAGAAAAAGAGGGTTAATGGACTCACAGTTTTACAAGACTGGGGAAGCCTCACAGTAATGGCAGGGAAGGTGAAGAAGGGGCAAAGACATATCTTACATGGTGGCAGGCAAGAGAGCTTGTGTAGGGGATCTCCCCTTTATAAAACCATCAGATCTCATAAGACTTATTAACTATCACAAGAACAGATGGAGGAAAGTGCCCTGATGATCCAATTATCTACACCTGGACACACCCTTGACACATGGGGATTATTCTAATTCAAGGTAAAATTTGGGTGTGGACACAGCCAAACCATATAACAGCCCTAGTGCCTGGAATGGAGCTTAGTGAAGAGTATGCTGTCAATAAATGCTGAATAAGTAAAGTTGTTCAATATTAGTAATAATATCATTTACCTTACCCTTTATTTTAATATAAGGAAACTCAGAGAATGAATCTCATTTCTAAACCTTAATATTATAAAAGGAACATGACATAAAAGATTATCTCACAGACAGAAGTAGACCTGGGTCTAGAACTCAGGTATACTGACCCCCGTTGAGTTTCTGATTCTTCACCTCTCTCTAATTCACCATCCTATTAAAAACAAGAGCTGTATTCCCATTTGTCCTGGTGCTGTTTCTATGTTTTGAAAAGTAGGAAGGCTAAAAGGGGATCTTTCATGAAAATGACCTATGCTCTAGAAAATGTGAGACCTACTATAATAAAAATACATTATTTCCTTTCTATTCTGCTAAAACAATTTTTTAAAAAGTCAGTTCCAAATTTCACTATCATTTGTGCCCCAGATATCTGACATCTTTGTGGAAAAGTTTTCATAGAAAACGTTTCCCTGTGGGGTCGTTACATTTAGGCCACTATGATCTGCCATAAAATTTAGATAGTGAAAATAGAATGCTACTTCTTTAAAAATGACTATTTGACATGTATCATAAGTGTAACAATCATGCCAGTGAATGGCTCAATATGTTTGGTATATAAAATTCAGAAGTACTGGATAAGGGCCTTAGTGAGTTATTTTTGTTTAAACTCTACATTTTCCATAGAGATTCTGCCTTCTGTCAAGATTAAGCTGTTTGGGCCTTAATATTTGTTGTGAAATAAATGACTTTCATCTTACAGATGCCATGGATACACCGGGTGGAAAAGCCCCATTACTCAGAGAGAAAACAAATTTCATGGGCTGCAGGCATACATTCTGAATGTCAAGCCTGGACACAGTAGTCATTCTCCAAACAGAAATTGAAAGACCTGTAGAGAAATGTCAGTTTCCCTAAGAGGCAGTTTGTCATGGAAGGAACAACAGATCTATGTCCACATGGTCAAACAGGGCTTTCATGATTCCAGGCCACTGCTGGGGTACCATTAGGGTTCATGTGTAGCACTAAGTATCTCCTTTGGTCCATCTCTGTGAGTCCACTAGATGCAAGATATTTAAGGCCAAAACTAGATTTTTTTACATTTCCTGATATGGTTTGGCTCTGTCCCCATCCAAATCTCACCTTGAACTGTAGCTCCCATAATTCCTGTGTGTCATGAGAGGGACCAGGAAGTAGGTAATTGAATTATGGGGGTGGGTCTTTCTTGTGCTGTTCCCATGGCAGTGAATAAGTCTCATGAGATCTGATAGTTTTATAAAGGGGAGTTCCCCTATACAAGTTCTCTTTCCTGCCACCAAGTAAGATGTTCCTTTTCTCTTTCTTTGTCTTCTCTCGTGATTGTGAGGCCTCCCCAGACATGTGGAACTGGGAGTCCATTAAACCTCTTTCCTTTATCAGTTACCCAGACGCTGGTATGTCTTTATGAGCAGCATGACAATGAACTAGTACATTTCCCCACCAGCCTGGCACATAGTAAGTGCTCAATAGAAGTGTTCTGAATGAACCAAGTTACAGCCAAAAGAGGCCAGTGGTTTTTAACCTAGGGAGATTTTTACTTCCACCCACAACATCTGGCAATGTCTGGAAACATTTTCAGTTGTCGTGACTTGGGGGCATGTGCTGTTAATGTCTAGTGGGAAGAGGCTAAGGAGGCTACAACATATGGTACAATGCTCAGGACAGCCCCCACAATGAAGAATTATCTGGTTCAAATTGTCAGTAGTGCTGAGCTTGATAAACCCTGGCATAAGCTATTAGAAGGAACACATGTCCCTCATTTCCTAGGTTTTCTTTCCATTGGAGATAGCTCCAACATCTTAACACCCATGGCCTCTTTCTGCAGCCCCCTACAGGAGAGGCATGATTCCTCAGATTGGTGAGAACTGGATGAGAACCTGGGAACATGAAGACCAGCCTTTTTCTCATCCCTTTCTTTTTAGTCTTAAGCATCCCACAGGCTTCTGCTCTATTACTCCATATCATATGCCTTACAGTTCAGGTTCCAGGGAAACATAAGGAGATCTCACCTTTCCTGAGACTGAGCAGGTAAGTCTATAGTTTGGTGGCTTGGCATTAGGAAGGCCATTGTTTCTTCACACCTAAGGCTTGTGATAAACCTCTTACATGGCTTAGAATTCAAGTGAAGAAAATATGTACCATTAAAGGACACCCAGGTCCCCAAATAGGCCATGGTTGACATTCACTGAGGCCTGTGAATTTCTTTCATTAGGAACATCCTGTGCTATCACCCCAGAGAGTTCTGGATTTCTTCTGAGAAGCTAGTCACTTCTAGGAGCAGGTCCTGCCTGGATGGATATGCAATCATGTACTCATGCCATCAGGAAAATGCCCCTAGATTATTAGGATTTATGGGACCTAAAGATATCCTTGAAGTTACCATCCAGCCACCACTACTGTGACAGTGGATTCATAGACATGAGCCATTTGAAAATGAAGACTTCTCATTAGAGACTGACCTAGGTGTGATAATATGAACAGTGTGACACCCAATCACAGGCTGTGGAGAATGTGATACTGTCAGGCTGAACAAATGAAGAGGGTGGCAAAAAAAAAAAAAATTCCCTTTTTAGGATGTGGCACCCAGACCTCCTTGCTGAACTGAGAATGGAAGATTATACATTTTCACTAGATGCTCCAGGTCTGAGAGAAGATCTTTTTATATTAGCACTCTTCCATTATGATAAGTCTTGTAAACAGCATCTTCCTAAAATGCTTTTACCAAAATTGACAGAGAAAAATGATGCTAAAGGCTTTCATTTCTCAAAGCTATGTTTAAAGCCTTTCTCCAAGATACGTTTGTTTCATTTTTAGTGTTTTCTCTATAACATCATCGATTATATCTGATTCCTCATTAACTTAGAAAACATGAGTAAGACTTGAGATTTCCAGGTAATGCTTAGATCTAGGGAAGAGAATACTGATTATTTTGTTTTTTTATGTTATGATGTCTCAGTAGACTTAGAATAGACATCAGTTTTGTCTTCTTTACTAGCTGGAGTAAAATTGATATTTGATGTTGAGCAAAATATATATATTTTTTTGAAAATGTCTTCCCTCATTCATTTGTTAATCTGTTTTACAGTTCTTTCACGATTTATTTTAGTTATTAAGATTAAGCTGGGCTAGGTAAGGTGGCTTACTCCTATAATCCCAGCACTTTGGGAGGCCAAGGTGGGTGAATTATGAAGTCAAGATATCAAGACCATCCTGGCCAACATGGTGAAACCCCATCTCTACTAAAAATACAAAAATTAGCTGGGCATAGTGGTGGGTTCCTGTAGTTCCAGCTACTCAGGAGACTGAGGCAGTAGAATCGTTTGAACCCAGGAGGCAGAGGTTGCAGTAAGCTGAGATTGTGCCACCACACTCCAGGCTGGAGACAGAGTAAGACTCTGTCTCAAAAAAAGAAAAAAGATTAAGCCAATATCTTCAACATCCCAGCATCATGATGAGCAGTGTTTATATTAGTCCATTCTCACACTGATATAAAGAAATACCTGAGAATAGGTAATTTATAAAGAAAAGATGTTTAATTCGCTTATGATTCTGCAGGCTGTACAGGAAGCATGATGTTGGCATCTGCTTGGCTTCTGGGAAGGCCTCAGGAAACTTTTACTCATGGCAGAAGGCAAAGTGGGAGCAGGAGTCTTCACATGGCTGGAGCAGAAGGAAGAGAGGTGATGAGGTGCCACATACTTGTAGACAATCATATCTCACAATAACTCACTGACTCACAGTATTGCGAGAACATCACCAAAGGGGAAATCTACCTCCATTATCTGATCACCTCCCACCAGGCCCCACTTCCAATATGCAGATTACAATTTTACATGAGATTTGGGTAGGGACACAGCCCCAAACCATATCACCGTATTAACAGCTCTCATTTCTTGAGTAGCTACTTTGTATCACAAGTTGTGATGAGATTTTGCACAATATTTCCTTTAAGTCTTAAAATAACCTCATGTAATGGGTATTTCGGATTTTGCAGACAAGGAAACTCATCTCAGAGATGTTTAGTAGTTTGCTCAAGGTCATATGACTATGAAAGTCAAAGTCTAGACTCAATCTGAGGATTCTCTACCCTCTATTTTTTTTTTTTTTTTTGAGGCGGAGTCTTACTCTGTCACCCAGGCTGGAGTGCAGCGGTGTGATCTCGGCTCACTGCAACCTCTGCCCCCTGAGTTCACGTGATTTTTCTCCCTCAGCCTTCCGAGTAGCTGGGATTACAGGCATATACCACCACACCCAGCTAATTTCATATTTTTAGTAGAGATGGCATTTCTCCATGTTGGTAGGCTTGTCTCGAGCTTCCAACCTCAGGTAATCCTCCTGCCTCGGCCTCCCAAAGAACTGGGATTACAGGCATGAGCCACTGTGCTCAACCTTTTCTCTACTCTCTTATCTAGTATGTAGATAGAGGATCATACAGGCAAGGCACAAAGCCATTCAAGCAACATCTGTTGAAAGCTTCTTACTGCCAGGAATCACAAAGTGGCAACTCCCAAGTCCTTGGCCTCAAGGAATGCCCTGAATAAGGAGGTAGAAAATAGCAGATGAAAAGCTAACTGAAAGTGTTCCTTAAAGTTTTTATCAAAGTACCTTTTAGGACAGTAAAGATTATTCAGTAATTTGAAGGATCTGCAAGTGTGGCTGTAAATCACTGCAATGTGCAAGGCATATCTTTGAAGTCTTGTTTTAGATAAAAAGACACACTACATTCTACTCCATAACACACTCATGCTGGGTTTTTTGTTTATTTGTTTGTTTTTCTTGAGACAGGGTCTCACTCTGTCACCCAGGCTGGGGTGCCATTGCGTAATCTTGGCTCACTGCAGTCTCGAACCTCCTGGACTCTAGTGATCCTTCCACCTCAGGCTCCAGAGTAACTGGGACTACAGGTAAAGGTCACCATGCCTGGCTAATTTTTGTTTTAATTTTTGATAGAGATGGGGTGTCACTATGTTGCCCATGCTTGTCTCAAACTCCTGGGCTCAACCCATCCTCTTGCCTTGACCTTTCAAAGTCCTGGGATTACAGGTATCAGTCACTATGCCTGACTACTCATGCCATTTTAATGTAAAAGTAAATTTTTAAATCACTTACCATTGACTGGAGTAGCTGCTCACACAGTAGACACTGCATTTTTTTTGTGTGTGATTTCATGTGCCCTTGGTACATCACATTGCAGTTAACTTCACAGTACACATTCTCTGGTTTGAGAAGCAAGAAAGTACTCAGGGATAAATTCCACAATATTAAAGGCAGGATGGAGCAGGGGGTGGAATTTAAGTAGCTAACCACAAAACTCACTTCTCTTTTAAGCACTATTCATCCATTCAAAAGTACATCTCTGGGCCTGGCATGGCGGCTCACACCTGTAATTCCAGCACTTTGGGAGGCCAAGGTCAGGAGTTCAAGACCAGCCTGGCCAACATGGTGAAACCTCATCTCTTCTAAAAATACAAAAATTAGACGGGCATGGTGGTGGGCATCCCAGCTACTTGGGAGGCTAAGGCAGGAAAATCACTTGAACCTGGGAGGCGGAGGTTGCAGTAAGCTGAGACCGCACCACTGCACGGCAGCCTGGGTGACAGAGCAAGACTCCATCTCAAAAAAAAAGGAAAAAAGGACATCTCTGATCTTTCTGTTAATGAAGCTGTTCTGTGTCTTGACTGTGGTGATGGAGACTCAAACTTGTACATTGCAAAGAACTAAACATGTACAGTCACACACATAAGTTAGTGCAAGAAAAATGGGGAAAGTCTGAATGAGATCAGTGGCTTGTGTTAACGTCAATATCCTGGTTGGGATGATGTACGGGTTGGGTAAGGTTTTTAAGACCTTACCGCTACAGGAAATAGAGTAGAGATATACTATGGTGGTGTCTCCTCCAAAAGTCATTTTGAAATTTAATGCCTGATGCAACAGTCTTAAGAAGTGTGGTCTTGGGCAGAGTGGGGAGGGGGTGGTGGTGATTAAATCATGAGGGCTCCTCCTCATGAATAAGATTAGCACTTCTCTAACAGGGCTTAAGGTTGAAGTGAGTGTTTTCATGCCCTTCCATCCCTCACACCCTGTGAGGACACAGCGTTCATCCCACCTGTAGGATGCAGCAACAAGCACCATCTTGGAAGCAAAGACCAGGACCCTAATCAGACAGTGCCTTAATCTAGAACTTCCCAGTCTTCAGTACCATGAGAAATAAACTTCTATGGTTCATGACTTTGTCTATGGAATTATGTCATATCAACACAAATATGGGTGCATGGGATTCACCTGTACTATTACTTACAACTACATTGCAAAATATCCCTCTATTACTCAGAGGTCTCCAAAGAAACAGAATGAAGCACCCTCAAAGAAACACCCAAAATAAGATTTAAAAAAATATGTGCACATTCTGTGGCCCAGTCAGGTTGACAAATAAGATTAACCATCATAAAGTCAAAATTAAATAAATGAATACATAATGAAATACATCAAAATATCTCAAAAAAGGTCTAGTTTTTTGAAAGTAAAAAAAAATACATCTCTAGATTAAGAGAAACCAAAATCTGAGTTCACATTGGGGTTTTCTATTGTTTCATTGGTCTATGTGTCTGTTTTTATGTCAGTATCATGCTGATTTGGTTACTATTGTAGTAAATTTTTTCTCACCCCAGTTGAAATGGCTTTTACAAAAAAGACAGGCAATAATGAATGCTGGTGAGGATATGGAGAAAGGAGAACCCTGGTATGCTGTTCCTGGAAATGTAAATTAGTACAACCACTATGGAGAACAGTATGTAGGTTCCTCAAAAAACTAAATCTAGAACTAGGAACTAGCACCAGTAATCAGACACTTCATCCAGATGGGGATTAGATCCAGCAGTTCCACTACTAGGTATACTCAAAAGAAAGCAAATCAATAGATTGAAAAGACACCCACACTTCCATTTTTATTGCAGCACTGTTCACAAAAGCCAAGATATAGAATCGACCTAAGTGCCCATTGATGGATGGATGGATAAATAAAATGTAGTATATGTATATACAATGGAATACTATACAGCCATAAAAAATGAATGAAATTCTATCATTTGGAGGAACATGGATGGACCTGGAGATCATTCATTAAGTAAAACAAGCCAAGCACAGAAATATAACACTGCATGTTCTCACCTGCACATGAGAACTAAAAAATGGACCTAACAAAGACAGAGTAGACTGATGGTTCCCAGAGGCTGGGAAGGACAGGCAGTAGAAGGGGAAGAAGAGAAGTTGACTAATGGCACAAATATATGGTTGAGTAAGAAAAATAAGACCTAGTGGTAGATAGATCAGCGGGGTGACCATAGTTTATAATAATGTATATTTCAAAATAGAATAGAAGAATTTGGATGTTTGTTGCAGAAATAGAAGACAAATATTTAAGGAGATGAATATCCTATGAACTGGAATATACCAAGAACTTATCTAATCTTTACAAATTATATGAAAGTATTAAATTATTTTATGCACCCCCAAAACTATGTATGTCCATGATAGTATGCATCAATAAAAAGTAATTAATTACTTTAAAAGCATTTTTAAAAAAGATAAACCAAGTCTAGACCTGCTTTAGATATTAATATCCTGAGCTTCAAATTTGATACCATGATTAGATAAGATTTTGGAGATCTTAGGATGGGAGTAAGTATATTTTTCATGTAGGAGGGACATAAATAATTGTGTCCAAGAGTGTGGACAGTAGTATATTAAATAATTGTCCCCAGCTCTTTACTCTTCTCTGAAATCACATCCTTTGCCATATGACCTAGTGGCTCTTTCTGGTAGAGTCAAAGGTTTCCTCTTGCCACTTGTCTTTAGCTTCCACCATGTAGCTTACTTTCAGCCAATGGGATATTAGCAAATATAACCCAGAGGCCTGAAATTTATTTACAGCAATCACCCGAATGCTGGCCATGGCCTGGAGGCAACCCCTGCTTTGGAGCCTTAATCAACTGACTCCACTGACCTACAGGAACATGAGCAAGAATAAATAATTGTAAAGCTATTGAATTTTGGACCAGCTTGTTATACAGAAACATCTTCCCAACCTAAACTATTATTCTTTTATTTCATAAAAACATGAGTACCTACTCCACACTAGGAGCTGTGTTATCTGCTGACTGTATGATCATAAATAAAATGGACATACCACTTAATCTAACAGAGCTTACTGTCATTAGTCTGTCATGCATATTAAAAAGAGAAAAAATTCTTTTATACAGCCAGTCATTACATGCCCCCCCGACATCTACTGATTTTAAAATCTAAATTCTTAAAAAAAATTCATGACCACATGAATGTTTAGTTTTATGCAATATGTCAAGAACAAAGCTATGGTGTAGAAACTAGACAATGCATTGAGTTTTTGTTTTTTGTTCGTGTGTGTGTGTGTGTTTATTTCAAGGCAGAACAATATAAATAGAAAACATGTGGCCGACTGTGGTAAATAGCACAATGGCTTTTAAGCATATGAATATGTGCATGTGCACACACGTGTGTGTATGTGTGTGTACACACATATGCATATAGGAAATAATTAATAAATGGTATCGTCAACTCAGTTACCCAACTGAGAAAAATATGAGTTATCTTCAACTCATCAGTTTCCATATTTTCCTATATATATCTTGAATATGTAAACTTCTCTCCTTCTCTGTCATACTGTCATCCTACCCAAGCCATCACCATTTGTCTGTTAACAGATCTCTCTGTCTTCTTTGGGTCTTCTCTTTCTTTCTTTCTCTCTCTGTTCATTCTATATCACAAAGGTTTATCCAAAATGTAAAACTGACCCTTAACTCTTTGTGTGTGATGCCCTTTGATGTTTTCCTATTTCTGTGGAATAAAAGTCCAAGTTTCTTTGTACACAAGGCAAGACCTTCCATTATCTCACCCTTGCTGCCTCATCTCCTGCTAGTCTTGGCCTCAAACCCATGCACAGTAAGTAGATGCTTCGTCAGGGAAGAGAGTAGAATGATGCAAGCAAAGTGCATAGGGTGCAAAATTCAAAGAGATACTGACACTTTAGTTTATACAGAGCACACCTGAGAATGGGTGCCTCCTTAAATTGCATGCCTTATGCACCCTGCTTGTCTCACTCTGGTCCCCATTGCTTCATGCTCTTTTATATCTTCCACTAGTTTGCTCATACTGTTGCCCTTGCTGAAACACCATTTTTTACCCCCTTTTCCAGCTAATTCTAATTCGCATAGTATAGATTTGGCTTAACTGTGCATCTCCTGGGAAGCAATTCCTGACCCCCAGGCTGATAGAAGTTTACTCACATGTTTCATGCTTCAATAGGAGCTCTGGGCTTACTTCTACCTTAGTACTTATCATATTAGTGGAAACTGCTTATCTCCTTGACGATAACATCTCTTAAAATGAGGTATTTTGTTTTTCATCTTTATAACATAAAAAGCTAGGCCAGGCATACTTTAAGCCCTCTCTCTCTTGTCCCCCATATCTAACTCATCACTAAGTCATGTGGCTGTTACCCTCTAAATGCTTGTCAAAGCCATTCACCTCTCTCCATGTCCACTCAAGCCACAGAGGCTCATAGTCTCCTACCTGCAATATTATAACAGCCTCTTACTAGGCTTTCCAAAGTCCACTCCCACACCTGACCCACAATCTCCATTTGCCCTTTTCATTGCAGCCATGGTAATCTTTGCAAAATGTAAATATTATCATGTCACCACTAACCTATAACCACTTCTTATTGTACTTGGCACAAGAAATCAAACTTTAAGAATGGTCTGAAGCCCTCCTGAAGGGTCTAACTCTGTCTGGCTTCTGCAGCTATTCTCACTAGATGTGAGCCATTGTTTATATTCTAGCCATCGTTTCATTCTAGAAGACCCCATGCAAGTTTTCCACCTAAGAGTCAGGACACAGGTAGGTCTCACTGCTTAGAATGCTTTAGCCCTTCCATCATTTCACTGAATTAACATCTCTTCTCCTTCATCTCAGTCCAAAAACTGCGAGGTCCAGCCTTGTATGTTATCTCAATCTAGGCCAAGTCCCCTGCTATTCATTTTCCTAGTTCTGTATTCCTCTGAGTGTCTTCCTTCAAAATGCTCATCTCAGTTCATAGTGTTTCATGTTTCTGAGCAATTATTTTTATTCAACAGTATCTAGTTGTTGTGTGTTCACAAAATAAATTATTTATTACAGAAATTTCTAAACATGCACAAAGTAGAGAGACTTTAATGAACTCCCATTTCTTCTTCTTGTTTTAATAATCAACAACATATGGATATTTTATCTTTTGTATCTTTATGCTATCTTGCTTCCTCCCCCAATGTTATATTTCACCCTTAAATACTTTAGTCTATCTCCCTAAATGATAAGGACTCTTTCTTTTAAAAAAATTCCCAAAATATTTTCACATGATCACACTTCCAAAAACTAACGAGTGTTTTAAAATTATCGAATGTCTTATCAGTGTTCTAATACTGTGTAAGATTATAAGTCCGACTTCCCACCACAATGAAAGGGACAATCAGCCTGACAGAGCCATGTAGCAGATAATAAGTATTGCTGAATAAGTGACTGACTGAACGGACTGTTGCTTAATAAATATTTATGAACTGAACTGGACATAGTAGTTCAAGTATACCTAGGGAACACATTGCAGAGAAAACCAGTTAAATCAGCTGCCTCTCCTTTCTTCACCCCTTTTAAGCCCAGCCTTCTCTTCAGGTGGCATTCTTGGCCCTTGGAGCAAGGTGGGGCACTGGGACAAACTCAGCCAAGGAGAGGTGTCAAAGCTTTGTCTTTCCAACCCCACCACAGCTTGGTACACCCTGCTCCCGCCCTAAGTGAGACAAAGGGATGTCAGTGTGCTTTTTGTGTCTAAGGGGCTTTACTTCTTTCTTCACATCATCCTCTCTTTTGTCATTCCCAGAGAGTACTGGGCACCTACAGGTATAACAGCATCCACCAGTCAAAAGTGGCTAAACTGGGCATTGCTGGATTAGCGTTTGTCAAGAGGTTCAGAGTCTCTGTACAGATACTTGAACAAGGGCTAGGTCTTTTATTAAGTAACCCAAAGTTTATCTGATTTTGGCACAAAAGAGAACATATATAGTCAAATCTCATCAAGCAGGGAGAAAAAGCTTTGTTTCCACTTGCTTGTATTTGTACCTTTTTAAACATGTAGTTTATATATATTTTTTGCTATAAAAAGAGTACTTTTCCCTAGTTGTGATTTTTTACTCATTCATCAGCAATTTTCCATGTTATTACAAGTCCTTGGTATTCATTATCTTTTACTCCATGATAGTCCATTAAATGGCATTTCCAAACTTTCTTTAGTGACTATTGCTTCCAATTCTGAATTATTACAAGTGATGCTTTGATTAATAACTTTGTATGTAAATCTTTCTCTGTATCAAAGATAATTTTTAGGGTAGATTCCCAAAAGTACAATGATTGGGTCAAAGACTAAATAATGTGGCCAGGTGCGGTGGCTCATGCCTGTAGTCACAAAACTTTGGGAGGCTGAGGTGAGCGGATTATGAGGTCAGGGGTTTGAGACCAGCCTGGCCAACATGGTAAAACCCTGTCTCTACTAAAAATACAAAAAAAAAAAAAAAAAAAATTAAGTGGGCGTGGTGGCGGGCACCTGTAATTCCAGCTACTTGGGAGGCTGATCAGCAGAAGAATTGCTTGAACCCAGGAGGCAGAGGTTGCAGGGAGCCAAGATCGTGCCATTGCACTCCAGCCTGGATGACAGAGTGAGACTCTGTTTCAGAAAAAAGAAGAAGAAGAAGAAATAAAAGAATAAGAATAACGTGAAAACTAGTATATGCACATTATCCCATTGCCTAGAAAGCATTGTTGTTCTTCTATAAAATTAATTTGCCTTTAAATTAAATTTAACTTTAAAGTACAATTTGTTTTTCTGTTGCATAAATAGTACATATTCATTATAGAAAAATTAAACAACACAGATACATAAGAAGAATGAAATAAAAAGCATGTGAAATTCCACTACTCAGAGTTACATGTACGTATATATCAAGTTTTATAAGGTCTCAAAGAAGAAACATCACAGACTACTATTGATAATGAGGATTTATATCAGGAATGCATAGGAACATAGAATAATAAGGGAAGCTGTTCTATCAGCTGTATAATCGCTGTAGAACCAAATGCTTCAAAGACAGGGATTTCATTAAGCCAAATGGAGAAGCAGATTGAAATATTTTTGTACATCTAACCCTAGTTCATCAAGTGCTTTTAGCATTTTTACTTCCCTAGGAAGAGATTGGATTGGGTTTGTTTTCTATCTTCTATGATATAGAATCTATATGGAACACTTCTGTCTCACTTTTGGGTAGAGTTATCATAAGCCACCTCCAAGGTTGTTGTCCTTGCTACCCAGCTCTTATACATTTACTCTGTGTTCTTGTTCAAACACCTTCAATCTGCTGTTTTCATTCCTACCAGGCAATTTGTGAAGCAAAGATATACTGCAAGCTACTTCAAGATTCTGGAAGTACAAAATGTAAGGAGGATCTATATTCTCAGAATGTCATTCACATTGGTGCTATCTATTCAGTATAACATTGATTTATAATCCACTTTATTCCCTTAATACTGAATCTTCAACACTAACTTTTAACGTTCTATCTTGTGAATGTGCCATAAAATAGCCAGTCTCCTGTAGTTGGATACCAGGTTGCTTCCAATTTAGGGCTATATATATTTTGAAATGATAAAGAGAAATTTTGCAGACAAATTTTTTTGGCTTCTTTCTATCCTAACATGTATTTCCCCTCTCTTTTATTTATTTATTTTTATATTATTATATTATTACTATTATTTTTTAGACAGAGTCTCACTCTGTCACCCAGGCTGGAGTGCAGTGGTGCAATCTCAGTTCACTGCAACCTCCGCCTCCCGGGTTCAAGCGATTCTCACGCCTCAACCTCTGCCTGTAGCTGAGATTACAGGCACGTGACACATGGCCAGCTAATTTTTGTATTTTTAGTAGAGATTGGGTTTCACCATGTTGGTCAGGTTGGTCTTGAACTCCTGACCCTAAGGGATCTACCTGCCTCGGCCTCCTAAAGTGCTAGGATTACAGGTGTGAGCCCCGGCACTAGGCCTGTTTTATTTTAACTCTTGTAATTAATTTTATTTTAGGTGTGTATCTTAAACCAACCTGAAATCTTTATTTTATCAATAGAAAAGCTTTATGTATTCACATTAATTTTGATGACCAAATATTCATTGTCAATTTCCTGCCTGCTTTTTTGCTGCTTTCCCTGCTTCCTTGGTTATTATTTTCCCTTTAAGCTTGTTTGTTTTATTACTTGAGTTTTATTTTAAAGTAATATAATCTCTGATTTGGATATAATACATTCCAATTTTTTGCTAGTTACCTTTAAAGAAAAAGAAAAAGAAAAAAATCTACATTTTTTTTCTAATAAAAAGTAGCATCTTTGGTGCCGTTCATATGGGCTAATAAATTTAGACAAAAAAATTAGTTCCACTACCCCCAAAACTATCTACCATATAGAAATAAACTGTTTAAATATGGATCATTATGGATAGACACTTTCTATTTTTCTTTGCTCAAGAATTCCAAGAAAATGTAAAATTGCAAGAATTTTAACATTTCATTGTTTTATAACCATGTTTCCAAATGCTATTTATATACAATTAGAATTTATTGATTTTATTTAACATCATTTTAGATATCTTCCTTATTTTTCAGTGCATTATTTTTATTGACTTAGCTATAAGTAGTAATTTTCATATAATTTAATTAGAAAAATATGCAGGTGCTATATTTTCTGAGTGATTTCCTGTTTCATAATAAAAGATTTCTTAATTTGATATTCTAATACTCGAATTGTTTTTCTGCACTAGCCAATCAACTATTCACTGTCTCCATTTTAAAATTCAATAATCATACTTCTATGGAAATCCAGCCTTCTCTGATTTCACTTCATTCCCCCTTTATTTATCATTGTCCTAAGAAATTATGTTGATAATATACATTTAACAATTTATAAATACTGTCTTTTGTGTATTTACAAATTGTTTTCATACAAAAGTAAACCATCTCACTTCTCAGATTGATCTTTTTATTTTGACCTTCAGTCTTTTCAGATGACTTTTGATTTGTTTCTGTATTCTTAATTTATGGATGGAAGAGTGTGTATGAGTATGTATGTGTGAGTGTGTGGAGGAAAGGTATCTATATATACAGTTCTAGGAGTTTAAATTATTTCTTTCATTTATTTTGTAAGACCCTCTAGGAACCCTGCTTATGCTTAGTTAAGAAGAAAAGGGCCTGGGCGTGGTGGCTCACACCTGTAATCCCAGCACTTTGGGAGACTGAGATGGGCAGATCACGTGGTCAAGAGTTCAAGACCAGCCTGACCAACATGGTGAAACCCTGTATCTACTAAAAATACAAAAATTGGCCAGGCATGGTGGAATGTGCCTGTAATCCCAGCTACTCATGAGGCTGAGGCAGGGGAATCGCTTGAACCTGGAAGGCGGAGGTTACAGTGAGCCAAGATAGTGCCACTGCACACTCCAGCCTGGGCAACAGAATGAGATTCTGTCTCAAAAACAAAA